>UYWX01000283.1:0-20594 GCA_900622495.1 Hydatigera taeniaeformis
CAGGCATTGTTTAAGTACTGTCCTTAAAGTGTGTGCAAAATTTTTCATTCATCATCAAACGCTGGCGGCAAACGTCCGCCTCAAAGTGGTCCCCACGATACCTACATAAAGGCGCCTCATTCACCCGCCAGCGCGAAAGACCTACATCGAGGGCATTTGAGAGACCACTTTCTTGGGAAAGCCGGTTCGGTATGCTGTCTTCGACTTGAGCACTTTTGACTGCGTCTCTGATGTAGTCGCAGCACCAACACCGCCAATTTTACTGATCCAGAACGCGTACAATGGAGTATAAGAGTGTCTCACAATCTTTTGTTGCTGCCAGCTTTGACCTCCTTCGGTGCAATTGGTTCGGAACCCAGAAGCCATCACTTTGTAGTTATGAGCAACTCGATAAAACAAGGCAGAGAAGAAACAATAGTTTGTTACTGCACTAGTTTTTGCGAGGTGTTTCCCACCGAACAAAGGGTGGATGTCATTTTCTACTGTTTATTACTTGCTCCAGTTACTGGAGAGATAGAAAAATAGGTTAGACTGTAGTAATAAGGGTTTAATTCGACCACACGCAACTACTCAAGTGGTGCTAAAATGCATTTAAAAATGAATTAAAGCATTTTAACATTGCTGCTAAGTAAATTTGAATGAAGGGGCAGCCTGTGTAGACTTAAAAAGGGGATATAAAGGTGAGACAAACATAATGTAATGTTTAACTGCTGATTTTGGTTGTGGTGACTTAAGTGGCACGGTGCCCAGATTGAGAGGGCTGGTCTCAGGATCGTGGCCGTATCTCCCACTTCAAGTATAATGTCACCTTTTTTTTCTTCAAGAAAGTCTCCGAATGGCACCTAATCTTCTCCCAAAATTCATGCTGCTCACAGAACTGCTGAAATTTATGCTCTTGGTGCTCAAGGGATTATTCGTCTAGATTTCTCAATATCCTCTGCGAGACAGCTTGAATTTCCACTTGCTGTTTACCAGCAAACAAAAAACCTTGGACAGGTTTCAAAGCTTAATACAATTAATTCTTATGATTTTGGAAAAGTATTAGAAAATTTTGTTTCCCCAGCGTTGAACATATATGGGTATATTTTTTTGCGATTTACTAATGAAATACTCGTTCCCATTTTTTTTAATCTGTGGATTTAAAAATAAAAATCTTAACGATGGTTCAGTGAAGCACCTCTCTCGAAGTGAAAACTCAAGAATGACTTTTATGTCATGCAAACTGAGTTGAATAGGATGGAAAGAGGAGAAAAGTCGCAATTACAAAATTAGGCTCCTTACAACATGAAAACGATTTCCCTTCGGATGAGTGAACACAAAACACCTCGAAACGCCTTTGTAAGTTGCCTTTCAGGCAAACAGAATCTGCCAAACCTGTCAATGCCAAGTGGAACCAGTATTGAAAAGCAGGTAACGTACTATTGCGTGCCCCTTCTTCTTAACCTGTCTCCTTTCACCAACCTTTCATTCCATTGCCCATTCATTTGGTTGTCCGAGGGTGGTGTGAAGAAACGCGCTAATTATTTATAACCCTGTCAAGCTTCATCTCTCATCGGCAGCTGTCAATGTCTAAAAGGTGTTAATGGTGAACTAGATGGTGACCAATTAAGTGGAAGTCCCTCCTGTCATCCACCTCTTCACCGGCTGCTAAGGCAGCGGCGCGATTAATTATGAGTCTCGTGATCGTATTTCCATTTAACGGTCCTCAATTTAAGCAAAATTTTCTATCACTGGAATAATTATTACTCGCCATTCAACAAATAAACTAGGCCATTCGGTAGTCTCGAAAGTTGGGCCTTCGGGTTTCTCGAATAACAATAGCATTTGCTTGCTTAAAACCCCTGATATGTGGGTGTCGAGTCAACTGTCGTTGGGTAATTGAAATGATGCTCTTAGGTTCTGTCGTTAACGCCGAAAAAGTTTCAATCGTCTTTAAAAAAGCAACAAAAAGTGGCATCGCTCAACGACGAGAAGGCTAATTAAGAATGAGAGGTAAAAAGTGATATTAGAATTTCAAAGTGATTAATCCCCTTTTAATTTGCCTAATTGAAAGGGGATAAAGTGGAGGAAAAATGCTGCCAAGTCTTCTAACAAAGAGAGGCGATTTGACCTACAGAACGCATAAGACACAAGCTGTGCTAAATGTATGGGCATTTGTCTCAAAAGTTGTTCCGACCGAGTCACTTTCGAGGTAGTAAAAAGCATGAGTTGTATGCCGTTTAACACCAACTGGCTTTGCTCATGCATTTGAGTGCTTTTGATACAGCTGAGCAACCCCTTTAGACTCCTCTGGCGGATCTCCTTCGAAGTCCTCTATGCAAAGACATGTTGCATTTAACCGGCGCTGTCAGCAGATATGATAGAAAACTTCTAATTGTCCCTTCCCATTTCAAAATCGAGGTTGTAGTGTTGAGAGCCTCATGTGTCATAGTGGGAATTGGGCTGGAAGATGTTTTAAAGTGCGATTCCTGAGATGCCCCATAAAAGGCTGAAGTAACTTGCCCATCATCTTGATTAGCCATAAGTTTAACCAGCTATCAAATCAAAGGCCTTGAAAAATCAGACTATGCCACAATCGACAATTACAACATTCTAATTAATGCCACAATCAAGGTCTCTCTCTATCATTTTTAGGTCTTCTTTTATAGAATTTTCATTATAAACATCGTTTCATCTTTGGTTATCTGTTTAAGTGAGTAAATGCATTCCGACTTTAATCAAAATTATTTTCCATCCAGCTTTAAAGAATAGAGAAGCAAAGAATTAAGAGCTGGTAACCTCGTCTGCTTCAACGACCAGCCACACCTCTGTCTCTAATGCTTGCCCTCAAAATGGGTCTGTAAACTAGAATCTGAAGGTGAAGTACCTAACTGACAAACACATGCCAAACGACGTTGAGGCAGCAAGTCTAACATAATTGCTGCATTAATCACGCAATAAATGGTGGAAAATCGCCATCCGAAAGGATCTGCTAGTATCCATCATGAAAATCTTCTATCTAAGCTAAAGGAAATAACCGAATACTGTGCCGCCATAATCCGACACCAGTTTCTTTCCCGAATACGAATGGAAAAACTGTCACAATCGCTTAATGCAAAGGCAAGAAGGGGCTGGTGGTAAAGCGCAAAAAACTTTCCAACAGGTTGCCGCCGATAAATCATGTTCTTACCCCATTTCACATTTGTCGCGTTCCCCAGAATTCCGCGCTTGGAATTCTCTCTTCATGGCATTTCCAATTCGTCGGATAGGGTGGAGGCTAACTGTGTCGTGCCAACTTTTCCAAAATACTCTCGTGTTCTTTTTCGATTTACCGCTGCTAAGGTGTGATAGTTGATACCACGCCAAACGGACAAAGGTCTGGAGGATGGCTGGTCTCTTCCCTCTTCCCTAGGCAAAGTAAAATTCGTATTTCAATGACCTTTTGAGAGCCTAAAAATGCAGTTTCCTCGATCCGACTGCAATTTTTAAAATGATTTACAGTCTCTGTTGACCTGACACCGATTCATTATCGCTTGATGTTAAAATAAGGCATTTACTAGTTTTAAAAACTGCCTTACTTACCCTTATCCTCATCGTAGTAAAGGCAATTCATTTAAATAAATAATGCAAATATATTTTTATGTTTTATGACCACCGTCATTAGAGTTATAAGTGCCAAGAGTTGCCATTGACTAGGGAATACGGTTATGGACTTATTTGAATTCCCCCCAAAAAACATGCAAGCTTGATTTTAACCTCTTTTCTGTGGTGATTAATGTCCTGCAGCAGTCAAAAAAGTCCCAAGACTTAATACAATTTTAGTAAATGTAAGCCACAGAACCCGGGCATTATACACATGTAGGAAAATAAATTCTCAACCGAGTACATACGTTAGGCATTGCTTAACACAAAGGTTTTTTTGGCTATCGCGATGCATGCAATGAGAGACGATTTTCGTTAAATTCGATGACTACTTATTACTCCGTTTTTGAACGAACGTTGGAGTATTGAGGGGGTTTTTAACAGTTGTCGGAACTATTGGATTAAATATGATCAAAACGCTACGACGTTCAATCGTAATTCATTGTCAGTTTCCTAAAGTGTGACAAAAAACTCGTGTCCACGAGGAAATTTTTGTAATCTTCCCAAGAAATTTCGTCCCTTCTAAACGCCAATAATGGTACGAGTAGACCAAGGAAATCGCTCTCTCGACACTCTAATCATGTCATCAATCTTAATCAGTGTTTAGTCCTTCTGTAACACTGATTGGCCAAAATATCTTATCGTATAACAAAATCGGATTTTGTTTCAGTGATCAGTTGCTATCATTCTCTGCTTATGATGAAACCACAGCACTAAAATCAGGAAACGCTGCGGTTCTTGGCTCGCTCTGATCGCGCTTCTTATCAGCGTAATCGTGCAAATCTTGTTCGTTTTTAAGTTTGCGATTCTGTTGTCAGATGCAAAAAGGGCTGCAGATTAAGAAATCTTCAAAGACTATACATCTTGGTCAGATGTCTTGATCTAAAGTATTACGCATACAGCGGCTGTACGGCAGCATCAGAGGTAAATGATAAGATTAATCCAACCGTGTTTATTGGGAAAATCACATGGAGCACTCTCACAACAATTGCAGTAAAATCGACTCGGGTTGGGTGGGTTTTTTTTTCATGGGCCGCCCACCTCCTGCCTCCGCGACCACACTCGACGTTTCCATTGGATCGTCTCATTGGTTCACACAGACGCGAGGGCAGCAACACTATTACGTGTCCCGATTGGCCCTTTTGCGCAGTCGACTGGCTTGGCTGCCAATCAGAGGGAGCAAGTGGCTGCGCGTGTCGCGCTTACCAGCAAGAGGGTGTGAATGAAAGCGCGCATGCACCCGCTTCTCCAAGGTATCCGTATCCCCCGTGACCCCTCTGGCTGCTGCCAGCCTTACCTCTGGATCAGACACAGAAGGAAAAGAAAATGTATCAATGTATTTTTATAGAAAAGTCAATTTTTACCCCGTCCACCGTACAATTCAATCCAATCATGTGTAGCTTTGACTTAAAAAAGGTGGGTGTAATATCAGAACTAAGAATCTGTCGATAGGCTGGTGAAAAGAAAAAGTATTTATAGTGAATGAAGCCTGTTTAATGTTGCGCTTCTTTCTGCATAGGGTAGCCTTTTGAATTAGAAATCAATGCACTGTGATCTTGTTTGAACTAAACGCAGCTTTATAGATGCTTCCAGATTATCATTTACCTTAATAGACCTAGAAATATTGGGCTCAAATGTCATAACAGTTAAAGTAATGCAAGAACTTAGTGATGTTATGAGTGGGAAGCCTTCGCTGATGCCGAGTTAACCATAGTCCCCACAGATGCGTATTACAAAACCTTGCCATCAAGGAATAAAAGTAACATTTCATTCATAAATTGAGTTAATGGCTTCCTCTTTGCCTTATGCAATTAGGACCCAAAATAAATCCATTTTATGGTGACCGATTGGATTTCAGAACAAATCCAGCTGTTGATTGGTAAGGTATTCTTCAAGTAGAAATAGTTAGTAGACGTGGCAGAGTTATTCAGAATTTGACGAATACTAATGAATTTTTGACACTGCCATAGATGCCGTACAAAACAGTAATATGTCAAAGATCTCACACAGTTAGGCGAGGAAATCCTGTTTCACTCATTGCCTTTGATTCGTTGAAATGATGGTAACCCTGTCTCGACCAAATTTAGCCTCTTTCTGACAGGTTGCAGTCCAAATGATATTGGATTGAAGGCGTAGAACTGCTTTACTACACTGTATCCTTAATTCGTGGAATGAACTTTAGCCGTAAATCGGTAAAGATGAAAGCTTCCTCATTCAACTACTACAATATATGCGCGTTTTCCTATTGCAAATTTTGATGAAAATATTCCAAAATGTGTGTGACCGCATTGGAAGACGCAACCTGTTACAAGCGCAAATCCAGTGCAGCCAGCTACCATTCAGAAAGACGAATTTCTGACCCCCTCTTTGTCATTTACTCACACCCGAAGCCGAAAGCATATTCGTCTTCTTCCAGGCCATCTCACAAACCTATAAACCTATAGGGCAAAAGGAAATCGCCTGCTTAAGTTACAATTTAATGGTCACTGCGGTTGTTTTGAGCTGACCTCTGACTGTTAACTGTTGTATAGAACACATTCTTTTTATTTTATCCACTGATGGTTCGAAGTGTCAAATCATTACTGAGATTTAAAAGTTGGAACATAATAAAATCTTTAATCGACTCACTGTAAAATCTGAGGTAACGTATGCAGTTTAAATTGGTTAAAAGACACGTTAGCGTGTGTTCGTTGCAGTAAGGAGAACATAGAAGAAGAAACTGAGAGAGTAGACTAAGCAACGACTGGTGTACCCGCACACCAATCATTTTAATGATGGGTTCGCTGCATTAGTTAAACACGCTTGCAACGGCAAATCATCTTAACAAATTCTAATTAATTTAAAACATAAATAATTCCAAACTCTTAAGACATGATTTTGAATGCAAAACTTTCAACACTCCAAATGAGAGTTTAGAGAGGTTAGTACTTGACCCAATCACAATACCAGATTCAAGTGGATAAAATCGACTGTCAATCGGCCATTGAACGGGAAGGAAGTTTATATGCATATTGATATAAGAGGTATAAATGCACATACGCTCGGTCTGGTCTGAGGTCGAATTCGTGTTTGTGTTGTGTTCATGAGTGCGTGAATGCGTTCGTGCGTGCGTGCTTGGGGCGTATGCGCATGCAAAGCATTCGAATAAGGGGTGGGAGAATTAAGCGTAAGAGGAGTAGCTTTGTACATATACCCACAGTGATATAGTGTAAAGATGTTTTAGGGTCCACTGTCGCATTATGCGCCTGTCGTTCTATCCATCAACAAGAGGCATTGAGTGAGAGATCGATGGCTGTCCCTGAAGCTGCTGCAGCTGTCGCGGCTGCTGCTGTTACAGCGGCGGTGGCAGTTTCGCTTTGTGAAGGGAAGAGTCTTTCGTAGAGATTCTCACTTAGTCGACTCTCAACAAAACTAGGATTTTCCGACTTTCGCATTCTTTTGGATTGTGACGAAGCGAGAAAGTTGTGAACTGCGGCAGCACCCATGAAACCGGGTGGTGGAAGATCGTCAAAAATAGGTCCCTTTCGCTCTCCAGAATTCGATCCATTAGAACGACCCAAACTGGCCAGGAAGACCTCATTGAAAGAAAGCGGTGGAATGCCTTCCACGAGGTTATGAACAGAATGTACTAGTGATGAGCCGCCGAGTTGGTGTGGAGAAATTTCAGGTCCTCCAGTAAAACGCGGTCCGTCTAAGTCGAATCCTGAGCGAACGGACTGAGTAGGATAGGGGGTAGTCACAGTAGAAGAAATGTATGCAGGAGTATCAGTTGTAGACGAAAAGGTGAAAGGATTCTGACTAGTGATTGGCTGATTTGAATGCCGTCCACTACTTGTCACACCACTCCAACGTATCCCTGGCGTGTTGTTAAGGTTCATGAAAGCTGAAGGAGACTGATTTGCAAATGTGGGCAAAGACGATTGTCGTGGTTTACCGAGAAAAGAGGACCCACAAGAAGACTGGATGGGATTAGTAGAAGTGAAATTGGAGGTTGAATTCGCCGAACACTTTAGTTGGTGGCGATTCACAGCGCTGATACAGGTGAATTGCTTTCCGCAAATGCGACATTGCATCTCCGAGGTACGCAAATGAAGCTGTAAGTGAATTATTTTCATGTGGTAGCGCATGCTGCTCTTAATATCATACATCTTGCCGCAAAACTTGCACTTAAACACTTTCCGTCCATCGACAATGCGCTCGCATTCGTCGATGAGAGCGTTTAAGCGATCAGAGTGGGTAATCTTCCAGTTCTTGGATGGGCACCCAGCAGACGGAGAGAGATCAGGAAGGCGTTTAGGGGAGTATTCAACCTCGGAGAGGCGCGAAAATGGTTGATTTGGAAGAGGCATTACGCTCCCTATGCGTCTCTTATCCTTTCTTGACGAAAAAATAGGATTTACTAGACTGTTCTTCGGTGATTGTGTGCAAGAGGAAGCGCTGTTAACCGTAGGTGTTGGAGCTGAGGAACACTGTGGATAGGAGGGGTTCGCAACAAGCACAAGGGCTTTTGGAGAATGCAGATTGCCGGATCCATCTTCAACAGATTCGTCCTTCATTTTGGATAGCCATGCAGACGGAATTGTTGCATCTACAGTATCCTTCCCACTACTTTGAGAGCCCGACTCGTAGTGGTCTGAGGCTGGCTGAGTGGCTGTTAAATCGACCGCTGAAACCTCAGATCTGAAATCCTCCTGTCCGTTACTAGTTCCCATATTCTCCCCCGTCGTATTTTCCTGCAGATGCATAAAAGGCAGGCTTTACATGGGTTTGTTGTAGTCAGAAAAAAAGTTTTATTGCGTCGACGTCGTTTGCATGAGACGAGATGGAAAAAAAGTTTGTTATCAATTGATCCTTTGGTCCGTATGGATTCCTAGCACTCCATAAGAACCTAAATTTTTTCTTTGCAATTCAAGCGCAGGAAGACATACATCGGTGCTGAAAAAGGTCACCACGACGCAAAAGGAGGAAGAAGGATAGGAGAAGAAAAAAGGTGCGGACATTGGAACTGAAATGTCTTGGAATGTATAAATTTTATCTCACCTCTTCCGCCACTTCAGCCGTCGCCAGGATCACCGCCACTACCATCCCCACCACCACCGCTTCCACAATGTGCTACCTGAGTTTTTTCCATTTCATCTCCAAAGGCCTCTTATACCTCCCTACCGATCTGATCAAAAGGCCTGATTAGTGATGCGCACAGGGTAACCAAACGTGAGTGTCCAAAAGGCAACTTTTTTTGAGACAGTTGATGCAGTATCACCTTCTTTGCTTGCAGAATCCTTCGAATGCGTGGGGTACCAAAGCCGACAACTAAGCGCACAACAAGAAAATAAAATGTTTCTTCCATTCCGCCACACTTTCTAGCTAAATACCAGCAGAAACTCATACCCTCTATCTGCACATGCATGTGTTTTTGTGTGCCCTTAGCAATACGAAGACAAAGGCGTGAAAAGGTCATTGGAACATTAAAGTTTTCCCAAGGAAGTGCATATTTCTTCACTGACCGTTTTATAAGGAAATTTAATTTCTAAACATATGTTCGACGATAGTTTAGTGTTGTGCTGTAGCTAAAGTCTTACAGAACAAACTTGTAAACATTCAAACACATTCCCCTTACTTTGTGAGTCACGAGTGACTGTTAATGAAGAATACAAAATTTGGGTATCAAACTTCCATGTTTCGATCACTTTCAGTTCAAGACATTTTGAGTTTGTCAATGTTTTTTTAAGGCAAAGTGGGGTCCACATCAGAGAGGATTTTAGGGACCGTTAGTTAGTAAGGTGGTAGCCTAATGCAAATTGAGGCTAAAAATGGCATCAAACAATCTTATCAAAACGAATTTGTGTTTCCCGAGGCTTGAGAGCTAAAGAGGGTGGGAAGCACCGTCTCTGCTGGCAGCCTTTCGACTGGATGGGATGGTAATGCGCACCTACCTAAATCAAATTCCTCATGCTGACTTGTTAAGGTGTTGGATGAGGTAGAGAAGTTAGATTTAATCACACAAAGTTCTGTCTCAAATTTTAAACGGGGACCAATGTTCGGTCTTCCTTTTATACACCAGAGAATGGGAATTATACTATGAAGACTGAGCAGACCGCTTTGATTGGGGCACAGTGAACCTCCACCGGAAGCGGTGTGCAATGTCTGGTGAAGAGCGCTGCCTGAGTTACGATACGCATAGTCTTACTGTCTAGTCAAAGCTGCCCACAAGTCTCACGTTGGCCTTACAGTCATGCGTAAAATTTGTAAAGGCTACGTTCATCGAGCAGTGTAAGATTGGTTTTCTTGTGGAAGAATGTGCTAGAAGCATAGGTTTGCAAATAAAAGCTACAATATAAGGCAATGTCAAACGTAGAAGGCTCAGTCTTTGATGTTAGTCCAGAGATTAACAGCTATGCTGATAGTAAAGCGATTTTTATGAGAAAAGTGATCCGTGTGGTGTTATGCGATGCTATGGTGGCTAGTTACGTGAATGATTACAATACTTTTGAAGGGCAGCTAAGGGTTCGCGATTAAAATATGACCTTTCAATTTGTTAGCATTAACACTAGGGTTTTGTCCCTAACACGTACATCTGCAGTTGATCAGGCTTTTTGTGTACAAGTTTGATAAGTTTTAAGGAAAAAAGGTTAAAAATGCAAGGATAATGGCAGTGATAAATGAGGATTTGAAGCCGATTTGAAATAAGACTACTTAGAAAGTTGATGTTGTGTAAATACTACCGAACACACTGCCACTAAGGCTTTTGTGCTTCATTACACACCTGCCTTAGTGATAGAAGTCAAAAAAGTGAATTCAACGAGAACCAATTTTGCTGCAAAATGCGAGGAACCTCGTCACGGTTATGCGTACGCCCGAAGAAGCCCCATGGGATACCACCACCCATGGTGCCGAGGGAAGAAACCGTGATGAATTATTAAATACATACAGCCTCCTCCCTCTACTCCCGTATTTGTGAAATAACCGACCTCTTCCAGCCTTATCACTTAAGAATCAGAAGGAAACCTCTGTCAAATCAATTTTTGTTTTGTGTCCTTTTCTACAATACGATCAAACATTTTAGATCGGATGGCGTGTGATGTCTCAGTTGCATGCAGTTTTTCTACAACAAAGGAGCAATGGGGGCTATTCTTTAGAGCAAAAAAGCCTTTCATGAAGAGGACACGGTAATTATTGCCAGTATCGTGGCGGTAATGGTGATGGTAGAGGTGGTGATAGTGGCGGTGGTGACATGCGATAATAAAACATCCTCTCTCTCTATGTGTGTGTGTGTGTGTGAATAGAGAACTGCCCCTGTCCCCAGAGAACAATCGCCTCATGTATCGTTCCGCAAGCGGGGAACACTTTTGATGAAACCGTATATAAAAAGCTAGGTGTGCCGGGGCACCTCAGAATTATGAAGCACTAACCCTGCCTTCAGTTGTGCTTTTTGACAGGTGGACAGTCAGTGTTAATCTCCCTCCTCCCTGCCCCCTGTCCTTCCATCCCCCACTCCCCAGCCGACTACCGCAAATCCAACGCTCTCTTCTACATCAGCCAATAATCGGATTTGCATCATAATTTTTGTTAAGCAAGGCCTTTATTGTCCTGTGGCTCTAACCCATCTAAACAAATATTTTCTACTCCGTCCTCCAATTGGCATGCGGTTTGCAACTCCAATTGTAATTCGCGGACAACGATACAAAAATCTTTCAACATTGAAGTATGACTTGAACTTTTTCAAGTCATTCATTAACATTTGCTCAAAGGCTCAATATTTTGGAGCTGTTCACCAAAAAAGTCCTGTGTAGATTCTAGGATTTTATTTTGCGCAATAAATAGCCACTAAAAATTGTGGCTAAATTCAAGAAGAGGCTAGTTTCAACTTGTTTTCAACGATGCAGCTCTCCTGATTGCAATTTAAAAAAAAAGCGTTTTATGCAAGACTATCGATGATTACGGCTGAGTTTTATCAGTCAAGCGACACATTTGGAGAGCCTCGGGTAAAATAAGCGGATTGCTGACAGGAGGGAAGGGAAGTGGGCATGCAAGCATTATGTCTCTCTTGACGGCATCTTCATTACTCTTTGGTTTGAAGCCTGTTCTTTGTTACACTTACAGACGCAAATGTGCATACACACGCACACAGACACACCAAGAGGCCTGCGGACATGACTGTTCTTTCTATTATCACTGTCAGCCTCGTCGCCGTCACTGTAATGGTTGCTCACAGTTTGTGCTCAATATGATAATAACGGGCGCGGTTGTGTACATGCAACTATAAAACAATCAAGCCGACCGACAGCCGTGTTTTTCACCTGTTACGGGGCGGCAACTCATGATAGAGGAGGGAGGGGAGCGAGAGGGAAGAGAGGACAACCGTCCAAGTGTAACAATCGCCCCCTTTTGATCTTTCCGGTGGTGAGGCCGTGTTATGCTCCCACGAAGGGAGAACTTGGAGAAGGGGGGGAGGAAAAAGGGGAAGGGAGGGCAACGCGAGCACCCATACACACACACGCACATATGCACAGGCATAGACTGACGATAGCTTCCACAGAATCCACTGTTCCACACTACCTCCCGATTTTATGTAACCTGACCTCCACTCGAGCTACTCCCCAAGTCACGCAAGAAGGTAAACTTGAAACGTTGCTAAAGATTTGTTGACTTTTATCTTAGGCGCCATATTAGTACTGTCACAAATTTTATCATTTCCAAGAATTGATTGAGTCGAGCTTAGCCATGGACATACTACTTAAGAGACTCCAAATTTTGTAGTAAGCCTAAGGTTCCATTTTGGCGGATGCATTCAAAAAAGAGGGCTCTGAATTAGGAAGTAAGGCAATGAATTTTAAAAAAAGAGCGGTAAACATATTAATAAGTGTCCTTCTCCACCACATAATTCATATTTAAAATAACAAAATTTAGGCTCGAAGGAAGTCTAAAATCTCTACCGAATCCGAGAAATAGGAAATAACCGCCAAAGATGATGTGGAATAAAACCATTGTTACATTTACAAATTCCATTTTGAAATTGTCTTTGCACTTAATAGAGCCAAAACCTCCATTTTTGCATTAACTCCTACGGAGAAGTTTGTTTATGTGATTGGGAACTATAATTTCCATTATCTGTGCTGAACACCTCCAAAGACACAATTGACATACAGCCATCAGAATAATTTAAATACAGGTCAGTAATTTGTTTTTTCATTTAATTTAATAACCGAAAACGCATCCAAGTGGGAGAAAGTGATTGTGAAGGCACACTTAGGGAGTTTTCATATGCAACTGGTTTTCTCATACCGCTAAAGAAAAGGAAACGGATACTGCAGTTCTACCGAAAGCAGAGAGAGTGAATGCAGTTGGTGCCCAATGTTTTAGGTCCCAAAAATGTTTCTAGTGGACTGGCCGGAAGGTCTGCTTGCCCTATGTTTCCATTTATTCAATATATTATGCTATTTATATGATGAAAGAGAAAAACAATTGGCCTGGGTAGAATTTATAGCTGGCAGAAGGAATTTCCACCACCAAACTCTTTGACCGTACCTCTTTGTACCTTAGTAGAAACTCTATTTATCATGCTCTCTAAGTTTTAGCCTGACAAATGCACAAAAGGGTAAATGCGAAGCATAAATTGAAAGAAAAAAAGGAAGGAAGGAGAGGAGAGGAGAGGAGAGGAGAAGGAAGGACGAGAGGACTATTTTTTTCCGCTTCTGTCGTCACCGTCATCAGAGCGATTTGTGCATCCGCCGGAAAATCAACAAAGCAATGCAGAAAAACCCGGTGAGATACAAACGAGGAAGCATTATTGCGAGGTGCTAATGTAAAATACAGCAAGAAGTGTGACACTCGAGGAGAAAAAAACATACAGGGCAGTAGAAAAGAAGACCGTTTTAGGAAGCCTCGAACATACGCACTCATACGCACGCACGCATGCACGCACGCACGCACGCACGCGCCAACGCGCTTGCGCATGTGACAGGCGAGTGAAATTCTTTCTGCGTCCTTTTTGAATGTGATATGCAGGCGCGGGACAAAACGCGCCAATTCCGACTAATAAATGTGCCATTTTTCCATCCGGGCTTTCAGGATAACTTCTTAAAACCTCCAAAGCGAGTACCTATAAATTCGGTGGTGCTAAAGCCGAAATACTGCAACTCAAACGGTATGTAAAATTCGCCATTAAGTCAGAGTTTCTCGAAAGTTGTTCTGTTTTTTTTGTTTCACTGCCTTATTGTGGCTCTTAATTCTATCAATGAAAGCGCTCTCAGACCTTTTGCTTGGCTGGGAGGACAACCACGACAGAGATTATGCGATTATAGTAAAATACACAAAATAACTGTCAAGACGTAAGAACAATTTATTTTGATACCTGTTGCACCTCTTAAATTATATCATGTCGTGATGAAGTCAACAAAATATGCATGCCAGTGTTGATAAAAAATTTGTGGGAAGTCTAAAAACAAAGTTCCGCCATCATCATGAAAATCACAACTGCCTCGACTTTGCATTCCCTTTTTTATTAAATACAGCAGATAGAGAGGAATCATGTGTCTTTTTTTTGTTTTCATTTTGAAGACACTGGCATGGTGAGAGACTGCCAGCTCACTTGGATTAAAATTTAAAAATTGAGCAAAACGACTGTTGTAAGCGATGCAGACGATAAAAAAGGGCGCGCTGTTTATTTGATTGCGTGAAAAAAGTCGGTTTCATAAACTGGAGGCTGCTATTTAACCGTGCTGAGTTTTATTTCTTATGCAATATTTTTTCATCACTTCTATGTACTCATAGAATCAACATTAAAGACTCGTTTAACGTGAAGTGAATAACCTCAAACGCGCAACGCGGTGTCACCGTAATTCACAGTGTTGGTTGCTTTAAGAATGTAACTTTATAAGTACTATGTAAATATTTTGCTGCAAAGGTAAATTTAAGTCTTTATGTGTGGGCAGAATTAAGTGTAGTCAATCACGACAGCAAAATCGCAAACATCATCTACTTTTGAACTGAGGTTGACCATTTTGCCAGTCGTGTGGTCTGGAAGTCTCATTTTTTTTCCTGCAATCAGAGACGATGACTACCTGAGGACAAGGCTACAAACTTAATGGTCATTAGCCGACCTTCACAATTTAAGTCAAAACTGGTCTTTTGGCATTTAAGAGGGAAAAAAACTAGTCCTTTAAGACCAAAAAAGAAAATCTCTTTCGTCTTTTTAGGGGTTTTCCTTTTAATTTAAGTAGTATGGCCAAACATGGTTGACCACACCCGAGGGAAATTAACTTGCGTTTGTGTGTGCTTATGTTTGTAGGAGAGCGATTATATCAAAGCGACGTATTTGCGCACACGACGATAATCTTTCTCACACAAAAGCAGGCACGGAAAACTAGCAACGACATCACCGACAACACCTACTACAAACCCAACTCCTACAACGTTCTGTGGGCAGTCCCTTTCAGTTCTCGCTCCATCGCTAGCCTTGTGTGTGGTCTACGACAATTCTCAAGATGCAAGTTCTACAAGTAACACTTCAACCTTCTAGCTGTAAACGATTGTTGCGATCACACAAGGACCTGCTGCGGCAATGAACTACTTCGGTGGGCATTAAAGACGTTGCTAGTAGATCTATGACTCTCAGAAATGTCACTGCATAAACATTCCTCATTTTCGACAACAGGAAGAAATGACTGGGTCTGTCAAAAATCCGTATTTTAGGCCACAACTGAGAAACGGCCACCCACCGTGCCAACGAGGGAATTTTTCGCCCAAAAGTGTGATTTCGAGTAGACGCGTTTACACAAGAGGGAGGCAAGAGCCATCTGATCGCACTTTTCCACAATCTTTGAAGACTTAATTCAACTGCTCCAATGGGATTTTGTACTGATAAAAAGTGGGGGAAATTTGTCGAGCCAGAGGCAAAATTTCTCGCCGCCTGTCTGGGGCGCTTTCTCTTGCGCCCTCTTACTGCCCTTCCATAGGAAGAATGATTAGAAATAATTGTTGCATCTGTGGGTGGCCGCACTCTACGTGCCTGGGTACACACGTTCGGTGGCTTTTATTACATGGACTTGCTGACTCCAATCGTGTCAGTTGGTGTCTCATCATAATCACAAGCATCACAAACAACTTTGAAAATACATTGCCATTGACTATGTATCAAACATTAACCGGTAATCGTGGTCATCCCTACAACAGAAACCACTGCCTTTGCTATTTAAAAGCTAAAATACACAAAAAGAGGAATTTTATGATTTATGGAGAAGAGCAAATGACTGGCTACGACCGCAAAGCTACGTTGGTAGAGAATCATCAAAGGTTTCGGTCTTGACAATGACCGCGTTGATAGTTTAAATAGAAAAAGTATAAAATGAATAAATATGTGAGTAAAGACTTGCTGGCATAAGTCTTAATTAGCGCGGATTTCCTTCTTAAAACAGTTCCCCAGAGAACGAGGGAGTGGGAGCGACTAACAGACTAACAGCCACGCCACTTGGCCAATCAAGCCAACAGGTTTGTGTTTGCCCGCGGTGACAATTTTGCGCCTTAAAACAGTCGTTTGCGTTTTTGTAAAACCACAAACACTAAATTTTGCCTCTGCGGTAGACCCGAGGGTGGATGGGTCGGCTAGTGAGTAGGTGGGTGGCCGAGTTAGTGGGAGGACGGTGAACGGACTGGGAAAATGCAGAAAAAAAAACCCGCCTAAACTGTCGACTCAATGCTACTTCACTTGACAGGCGGAGAGAAAATGACGATGTTCACACACACACAAACACACAATCTCTCCCACTTTCTCTCGCACGCGAGTTGGAGGTAGTTGTTTTCCGCCTCAGCAGAGTGAGGCAGAGAGAGAGGGAGAGTAAGAAGTAGAGAGCAAGGCAGCGAACTAGGGAGAGGTAGAGAGAATTTAAGAGACCGCCCAAAGAGTGAGGCGAACGCACCGGTGCGAACGTGTCACCCGCGTTTGTTTGAGGTGCGATGACGTGATGAAAAGCGTGCGGTGCGGCGGTGCGGCGATGCCTACTTGCGTGCGTGCGTGTGTGTCAGGGAGGCACACACACACAAAGCGAGCGTCGTTCATGCCATAAAAAATTCGCCAATCGCGGGAAAAACAAGATGGCTGGCTCGGTTTTTCGCCTCGGTTTTGCAGACGAAAGCTCGTGGTTGAGCATATTTGGGTCGAGGTGTGGCAGCAGCAGCAGTAGCAGCAGCAGCGGCGATAACATTATTAGCATTAACAGCATCATTAACACTCTACTCAAAATATCAATCTCACTACCTCTTGATTCTCTGATGTCAATGCACACTGCGGCATAATTTCGGTGCATCAAACTCTACTTCTGATCCCAGTAAAGATTATTAAAGCCGGAATCATGGTCTGCGTTTAAAAGTTAAGAGCACTAAAACTGAGCGGGTTCGACCTCCTGTCCTTTAGTAACTATCACTTACTAAAGGGCACAACTGGGGCCATTTCCAGATGAGAAATCATTTGTGTGGGTAAAAAAAGTGTTGATAAAAGTAAATGGACAAAAATTAACTCATTATCAGTGACGTGATGACGAATAATTAGGACTTAGCTTATTCTATTTAGGCAATGT
Source organism: Hydatigera taeniaeformis (assembly GCA_900622495.1). Lineage (NCBI taxonomy): Eukaryota > Metazoa > Platyhelminthes > Cestoda > Cyclophyllidea > Taeniidae > Hydatigera > Hydatigera taeniaeformis. The sequence continues at coordinate 17,193 of UYWX01000283.1, forward strand.
CAAAACTTTAACTCTTACAGTGTAATGAATGATAGTTGTAGATGAAATCAATTCAGTTGTCAGAACTGATACATTACTCACACTAAAAGAAAGTATTGTTTCGTTGGAAGGAGTCTTAAGGTAGCACCAAATCATGGAAATCTCATTATTAGGTGTGGGGGGGAGAGGATGGAGATGCAGGGTAGACGTCGAGGTGATTTTCCTACAAGGGCTCCAGAGAGGCCGCAAGACCGGTGCAACAATGAGGCCATTAGGACAGAAAAGCGCTTTTTAGAGGGCGTGTATAAGCATGTGTGTGTGTGTGCGAGTATTTGTGTGGGGCAATAATTAATAATAGCGGGGCAGCGAGAAAACAAACAAACAAATGGTTGGTGGGCTGATGTTTGCAAGCAGGGTGGCCCACACCAACGGAGCCGTAAATTTTTGACAGCGCCAAATGTACATACATAAACACCTCCTACGTGCACATGCGCGGAAAACATGGAAAACCGTTGACTTTAGGGCTCGCAATTCCCGTACATACACACGCACACGCACACTTTAACATTGCTTCGTCAGCTGTTTTTTTCGAACTGGAGGCACAGAAAACACTACTAGATGATTTTCCGCCTTTAAGTGGGGTCCAGAAAGAAGGGAGAGAGAGAGGGCGAAAGAGAGAGAGAGAGACAGAGAGCGAGGGCGGTGGAGTTGGAACACAGCAAAAATGCCACATTTTATTATGGAGGCCCTGGAACAAAACATCGCTTTGCTTTGCCGCGCCCTGCAAATTGGAATTCTCATTCTCATTCTTAGTTTGTCTAGCTTATTTTAAAATAACTGAAATAATCCACCTTTTTGACCAAAAAAAGTAGTACTAAAGTTATGCCGTTTGTTTAGAGCAATGCTTTGACAACTGACTTTTGAATTGCCGGTCTCTTCGCATTTGAGGGCAGCCTTTTGGGCATTCTAGCGGATGACCACCATAATGGCATGCTTCCTAGCCAGTCTGTCACTTTGTGCGACAATTCTGCAGTGTGATCAAGCCCCGGGGTGTCCGAGTTGCGTGCTCTGAGACGGACAGGGGAGGCCTGATTTGGACAACTCTTTCGGGAGTTTTATGCAAGAGGCTCAACAGTTCGACCCATGCTTTTAAACACCAACACTTAAGTCTTTCCTTCTGGTAAGAAGAGGGGAAAAATTTGAAAGTATCTGGTAATGGTGATGCTTGGCTTAAGCAGTCAAGTATGGAGTCTTAATTTCATGACTAAATCTCAATGGTAAAATGAAACTATCGGTTATTAAACAATTTTTGTTTCACATTCACTATCAAAAAACTACATTTTTACAGAATAACCTGAGAATTGTTAGCACTCTTAACATAGTCTTTCTGAAGGAAAACACCAACGCTTTACAAATTGGCGATTTTAAGGGATACTTCTTAAACCAACACTTTTGCAGGTGGGTCGTCATTTCGGTTTTACTCCCGCCACTCACAATGTCACATTGGACATTCATCCACCCAACGTCTTAACAACATTGTCGGGGAGGGAATGCAGTAAAGGCTCTCGCAACCCACCTCAGGATCCGAAAGCTCAAACACCAACCCCTCGCAATTAACTTGACGCGACAGCTCTATAATTAGAGACATCCCGTGTGTTTCAGTCATATTCTAGGGATGTGTGGAAAATAGAGGCTAATTTAGGGTTCCGCATGAACTTTATGTCTTATCATTTTAAAATCATGTGCACCCTCTTCAAATGATCTATTTTAAAACAAAGTTTATATTTTACTGGCGTTTTGATTAAGTAAAAAGGTATTTCAGATTTCCTTTGTTTTGGCAAATAAGTGCTTTTGTAGTTTAAATGTCATTGTTAAGTGGGTGATTTTGGTGCAAAACAAGTTAATGCAAAGTTTTAGAAAAATTCATTACAAAATTTTTAGCTCTACAAATGGATACAGAGCCGTATAAAAAGCAAGATTGAAGTCTGACAGGGACGAGGTTTGTTTAAAGGCAAATTAAATGGAGGAGATCCGTGGGTTGATAGAATGGCACCTCAAGACAAAGGGGAGGGGCAAGGGAGCAAAATTTAAGAAGGCTAGAATAGCGACTGTATGCTAATTAAAGCATATTTGGGCATCTGATGGTGGGAAGAGAGAAATTTTTCGCTATACCACCCTCACACATGCAAACACACATACCGAGTATTAACACGAAACTCGAGGCTTATTTTGATGCAGTTGTCGCTTTTAAAATGGTTTTTTGTTGCATTACAGTAGGTCAATCTTTCGTGGGAGTTTTCCTCACTCGCCTTCAACACTGAAGGGAGACAGTCGTTGAAGACACCAAGTTTAATACAGTGGGTACTCATTCCTAACACCCCCTTTCCCTCTCGCTTCCTCCTCATATCGAGAAGTTGAGTGTATGATTTATGCGGAGACAAACACACCAACACATGCGTACGCACACTCGTGCATAAAGTGTTTTCGCTTGGGACGAACGCGTGCATGACATTTAGAAAAGCGAAAAGGTCAGAAGAAAGTGACAACATGAGTTTTCTAGAGTTTGGGACGGCTCCACGCCACCCGGTTTAATGCATATGAAGTGAAAAACTGAGAGTGAGAAAAAATAGCAGATAAAAAATGATGAGAGCAAGAAACAAAAAGAAACCAGATTTTGTAAAGAAGATACGCTTTAATTTTAATATGAACTCAGCATTGGAACGACTACACTTATTGATGTCAAGAACACTCGCTTTACGCGACACGTTGCTTAAATAGAACTCAAATAATCAGTGTTAATTTAAGTACGGCAAAAAGAGAATCCTTGCATAAATAAAGGAAAATTTGTTAAAACGGTAATAGACTAAATTCTGGGACCAATAAAATTTACCCATCAAGGGTAGTGGAACTGACTGGACTATAATTTAAAAACCGACAAAAATGCAAAAAGCAATGGTTGAAATTCCATTTATCTACGTAATATACTCTAATTTATGGTGCATAAAAGAAGTACTTTCCTACAAACTCGAAGTTTTGTTGTGGAATAAATGCAATACCGTTTAAAATGGAAATACTATTTGGCAAAAGTCAAGCAAAATCTCGATCGGCAAAATAAGTTTTAAAGGATGAATTTGTCAACCTTGAGCTAAAGATGTCAAAACCATGAAATATGCATGTAAGTTTAATATGATCATGAATAACGAGTTGAAATTTTAACTGATTTTAAATGCGAGGGAAAGTGGAGAAATTTTAATGCGAATTAATTGTAATGCGATAATAATATCAAGTTGGATGAATCCTAGCATTACACAAACCAATTAAAAATCAAAATGCTTATGGCATAATGCATAGTCTGTCAAGCCTATCAATTATGGGTATCATGTTTGGATATCTAGAACAAGTAAAAGCATCGGATAGATTAAA
>UYWX01000284.1:0-20434 GCA_900622495.1 Hydatigera taeniaeformis
ATGAGTTCCAAATCTGTGCTTTCAAACTCCTTCAAGCCACCCACGTTTCCGTTCCACGCTGCATTGGTTCAATTCCATGACGCTCTATGGAACCTTTAATTATGTTGCAGAAAAGTGATATTAAGGAAGGAGATGGGTGTGAGTCCACTGTCGTACTTTCCGTCTAGCTTTTGCGAACGGCAGGAAGAGGTCACATCGCCCCTGAGTAGCTGTGCTGTAACAAGCCTTTCCACCCTAACCTAGGATTGACATTCATGCATAAAACCCGACTTATCTCACCAAACAGCCGCACGCCTTTTCTCATCATCAAATACCTCGATGTATCCAGCCTTGGAGGACTCACCATCAGAGCGTAGAGCGTTTAAACCTTTGAACCGGCGGCACATTACTACTCCCCCATTTCCTCCAAAACCCTATGAAGTTTGGATGGCGAGAGGTTTCTGGATCTTTGGAGGCCATATAATCTCGGTTCGTAAACTAGGCAAATTGCACCGAAATCGGCTTCAAGCGCTTATCAGATGCTACGGCAGTTCAAATAAGAGGCGATTGGTAGGGAGCAGGGCAAAAAACATTGCCACACAAAGCTGCGGCAAAGTCAAACGGACATTTCGGTCTCGTGGTATTTACACTTAAAAAGCGGGATAAATGCTAACCAGTTTTGACATTTTATTCGATCAAAATCGTCACTCTCCTACTCACTTACGCTCTTTACTTCCATATTTCGTGAAGAATGTCAGTTTGAAATTCCAAAAATTGAATTGGATAGAGTAATAAAGCCACTTCAAAGTGAGAGTACTTAGTGCCCTGGAGTTTTACTCTGATCATGACATCTTTATGACGTCGGAGGTGGCCTTTCTGAAATCCCTGAGATTTTCTCTGTTTATCGCACCGATTGACCTTTTTCATAAAACCCTCACCAATCCTGACCGAATGTTTGTGTGCCTGCCTGTCTGACTACCTGCCTTCCTGCATTATTTATTGCGACAGCGTTCGTGAGAAATAACCGTGTTTTTTGATGGAGCACAAAAAAACCACGACCAAAAATGTCACCGCACCCATTAAATTTATCATCCCTCCCTCTTTCTCATTCTCTTTACTACCATGAGAACAATCGGGTTCTGGTGATTAGCCAAGACCTGCACACACAAATGCGGTACTCACAAATTGATTGGAGAGTGTAGTGTGCTGCCTTTACTTGAATCACCGAAACCTTAAAACCCCGTTTACTTTTCACATTCCCATCGCCTTATAGAACCATGTGTTTTCCTCGAAGCTGGATCCCATGCCTGCTCCTCTTTCTGATGTCTTTCATCCCGAAAAATGCACTCTCAGCTAGCTGTGACGACGCTCTGCTGGGAGTCAATGAGTTACCAGACTCGGCGTTCACTGCCACCAGCAATTCCGAGAGTGTTGAACAGTCGATTGCTGGACTGGGTCCAGGAGTGGATCATTCTGCGAAAACTGCCAGGTTAGAGACCAAAGTTCACCTCATTCTCCTCATTTTACGCAGGTTTGTCACTTCAACAACGCATTCTTCCTCCCTCAAGGGGAGTGACTTCGCCCCATCCTAAAGATTGACCGTTCTTTGTAGTGCTTCGTCTGTCATTATTTTCGTGATTACTTAAAAAATTTTGGACTTAAAGAAAACAGTTTTATTGGATGGAGCCTTTTGAAACCAGTTTTATGGTAGATGGTAGAAGGAGTCATGAATGTATAAGACGGATGAAATTACGAGGTATCTCAACGAATCAACCTATTTTTCTAAGAATAAACTTACCGCTTAAGGGTAAATAACCATCTTTTATTATCCAAATGACTCAGCTAACGAACAGAACACTTTTATAACCAAGTTACGAACTATGTCAACTCTTTTGATTTTTAGAATACTTTTGCATGACCAATTGAATAATCAAAAAGGGGTCGTTTAATTAAACTGAAATTATTGTTTTGGAGTTGGGTGGTTTCAACCCTATTTGCAGCAACTTTTTCGACTTCAATCACATCCAAAACGAGGTTCTCATTAGTGAGAAAAATAGATATTTACTGGGCCGACTATTCCTCCTCTTCAACCTGGTTGCACAAGTTGTGAGTTTTGTCACAAAATAAATGGAAATAATTCATTTATCAACAAGTGTGGGCATTAGAGAACTCTCACAAATGGCCCGAAGTAAGCCACTACCCCGCCGAGATTGGAGACATTTACTGCCACTGCTGCTGCTGCCATGTTTCAATAAATCATGGCAGGAATTTCTCCACTGGCGTACAACAAAACTTTATTTATTTCATCCTAACTCAGGAGGCCAGAAAAAACACAAACATATTCACTTATTTTCAGAAAGGGACAGTGGGGATGCTTTCGTCTTTTATTTTCTTGTTTGTCTTCGCCCTGCATGGTGCGTTTTTCTTTCTTGTCTCCATAATTTGGTGCACATTGTTCTTCTCTTACTGGCATCAAACCTCATCTCCTCGTACATCTCCTTTGAGATCGCACGTGCCGTTTTTAAGCACCACAACCATACAGTGAACTGCTTAAGGAGGCCGTTAATGCCCTTCTATGGGACAAAGAAATCCTCAAGGAGGTGAATTTTCGACTCCTCCTCCATACTGTGAGAAGGTCCTTACCTTGACAAATGCTTGAATCTCTACAGCGTTCGTACTTTACACATCTTAATAAAAAGCAATGTTTCCTGCAAGTGTGCGTTATGCATGCTAAAAGTAATTTTGACAGTATTTGAGGTGTGATGGAAAAAGGAGTCAAATTACCTGATCTAAAAAAAAAACCTCAACAATTTTTGTCAGTGTTGGGTGAGTAAGGCAGGAGGTAGGTACCCTGGAACTCGACCAGGGCAGTGCATAATGCATTTAAATCTGTCTAGATTCAACCTACCTCTTCCCACTCCTGACAGCTTTCACGGGAGCGAATAATTTTCTCAAATGGGTATGAATGTCATTTTTTTCGCCTACTCAGTAGTGGGAAGGTCCTATCCGATTCCCAGATCTTAATTTTATGGGAGCATTGTTTTTGTTTCACCTGTCTAATGGTTGCAATCAACCTTGAAAAGCTAAAAAATGAAATGCTTTTTAGTCTACTAATGGCCTTCTCCTTTGTGGAAAAGGGGCATTTTCTGCAAACAAATTGAGGAAGAATAATTTCCCACCCTTCTTCTACCCACAAAGTCGGAAAAATTAAGCCAATTTCCGTTGCCTGGAATTGTCTCCAAAAGACCACACATGTAGCGATGAGAGTGAAATGGGATAGGAAGGAGTCTTACCTCGTCTTTCGCCTCCTCTTTCATCGCTCTTCCCGCCTCCCTATCAGTGATGGAGGCCTCAGTGTGGTAGTTGCATTGTTATCGTGCTTCTTCCTTGAACTTTTATCAACCGCATGCCCGACGGCTTTTGTAGCGCTCGGAAAGGCTCAGCTGAATTAGTTTAGACCGTACATTTCTACCAAACTAATCAAGTAACCTTACAGTATGGCAAACCGCAACAACAAAGATGTTTGGAAACTTCCCTGTAAATAGCTTCCACTTCTACAACTGGTGGTCCGGGTAAGTTTGTGTGCGAGGGTTCTGGGATTGAGAAAGGCAACTCTGAATCAAATCAGGAAGGCTTAACACGAATTGTGACTCCCTCTTCAGCCAGATTCCTAGTGCTCTCAAGTTCTGCGAAGTTGGTGTCATCAGTCAAGACTAATTTTGAAAACTGTATAGTGGCAAATCTCCTACCTTCAGGTTAGCTTAAGCCCTTACTGGATACTAGTAGGTAAGAAGAAACGTAATTCTCTCAGTAGGCTCACATACTCATGTATGTCCAGTTAGTGGATCATTTCTGATAAATTTTCATGCCCTTTGATTCGACGAATTCTCCGACTTGGAAGGGCGAAGTTTCTGCTTTGAAGCCATTTGGTGACGAATTGCTGGTCTGGATCATTGCTTTTCCTCTTTCAGAGACATGCTCACTGGAGGCTGGTGTCCCTCAAGAAAAGTGTCTACAAATCTCACAGATTACATTCAGGTCGACATGGGAGCGGTGAACGTCATCACGAAAATTGCCTTCGGACCCCGAACTGACGTTGCTGTAAGTTCTGCTTAAGTTCTTTTATCTACCAACTTACAGTAAGTATTTGCAATAAGGTAGAGTGCATGACTGAATTTATGGACTCGCGTTAATGCTGCAACATAGGGTGGACCCTGTAGCGTCGAAAACAAATACAATCCTTCTATCCCATTTTAATCAATGATTGACCTTCAGTTTCATTACCGCATTCCGTTGGCCATTGCAGTGATGTGTTGATGTGAATTGCGGACGAAGAAGTAGGCCAAAGACTATCATAAGCTTCAATACACTGGAAATTGCAGGTTAGGTGACTGAAATGGTTCAAAACAGCTACAGGTACTCTATCACCAGTCTGTGAATATTCTACCGTCCCTTACGAGGCAGCTGCACAAATCTCGCTTCCTTAGGAGCCTTATGAACGGCACAAAGGTGTGATTTGTCACGCCAGCATTAGGAGAGACGTGTATAGCTTTTTGCAGTAAAAAAACGACAGGGTACCCGGGCGTCTTAAAAACAACAACGAAGGGGACGAAAAGAGGCGGGATGAAAGGGACCTCGCCTAGACTGTGCACTCTAATTGAAATAGTAGGCTCTACAGGGCAGAACTTCGCATAATTTATATTTCATGCCCAATGATTGGCAGGGAGAGATTGTCTCCTATTCCCCATTGTACTTACTCCTCTTTATTTACACATTCAGTATAATTTTATCAATTAGGAGGGAATAAGTGGACTCACCTAAGTCGTTAGAAGGCTCTAAATTTTCTCCGCATTTCTCATGCTCAATCATCACGGGGAAGAGGCGAATATCTGTCTCTGCTGAAAGTTAAGTACTCATTTGCAAGGACAAAATGACTCATGTGGTAATAGGATTTTGTGTCTGCTTACTCATTTGGACAGCTTATTGCATTTCCGGCACTCTCGAAACTTCATCATCTCATCTTATTTTTTTTTTCTTTCTATGTCAAGTATACTCCGTCCTTTGTGATTCGCTACAGGCGAGAGGGCAGTAGCGACTGGCGTGATTACAAGTCCTGCTCTTCTAATTCCGTGAGTCACTTTCTGTTGCCTTTGGATTGAATCGTTTGCTCCACCGTGAAACATGATATGCTTTTGTCATTCGATAGGTTCTTTGTGCACACATACGAATTTTTCGAAGCCTCTTTCCTTAAAATGTGGAAAGTCATTAAATAGGCGTCATCTCTTCCATGTTCCAGTCGTAAACATCCCTGGAAGTGGGCATATCGTGGAGTTCGACTGAAAGGGCATTCACTCCAAGTGCCTTGAGTCGTATGCCATTTTACAGGTCACTACGTCTTAGTTTCGATCTCAGAGTAGTCTTTTCGCCTTCTGTAAGCACAAACATGCGTGATCGACGGCTTTCGCGGCGAAAACTCTCTAAAATTCATCTCATCTGAATCCTTGCTATCATCACATTTCTGAAGTCTTTTTGGAAATGCTGTAATGTAGGCACCAAAAGCAGATTTAGCTCTAGTTTGGAGTCTTTCATTCTTCCAGTTTTGAAAATGCTTGCATTGCTTGCAATGCATGGTTCCAGAGGTTGGCTCAAAGAAGCCTCAAGACGTTGGGCGAATGGGGTTGTGCCTATTCATCCTGTATTTACATGAGAGTTGTGCGGTTCTGTAATTGCTTGCCTCTCCAGATTCGATCTTTCTGCCTGAGAGTAAGCATGATTCACCATCTCGTGCATAATCAATCAACACCATCAGTCAGATAGCGTTCAAGAATGGCACATAAATGTGATGACAATCCTCTCTGCAGTAGGCGATGACGCGGGCTGATGACTCGTAAGGTACTCTTTTTTCTTCTGTATGTGTGTGTGGAAAAAAGGCTACCTTCTTCATGCCCTTTTACTTTCAGCCCATCCGTCCGTCCATTCGTTCACCCTTCTTACCGTCCTCCCTTTCCTTGTTCGCTCTCTGGCTGACTCCTGTGCCATTTTTTTATTCTTCTTGGTTGGAGGAATATGAGAGTGAAGAAGATGAAGGTGGCGGAAGGTTCCGTGGTCACTACTGCCTTAGTCATCAAAGACTAATCCTCTTGGGACCCTCTGCTAGCAAAAAAGAGTTGCCGTTCCGTGTGCGTCGCCGCTGCTGATAGTTAGATTATCAAACTTTGAAACTCAAAGCGAGACACAAAGGGGGGAGGAACAATGTGAATCTTTGTAAGAAAGACTGGATTCTATCCTTCCATTAGCATTCACTTTTACGCAGTTGACTGAGGCGCTAAGATGTTAGAGGAGGCACAACATCTATAGGGAGCACGGATCACATCACCATCGCTGTCCGGCGTCCACCTGTTGGCCAGGGTTATCGACGACATTACCGGCATCCAAACACGCAAAGTCTGCATACTTTAACTTCGATCCATTTATGCCATCCATTCGTCAATTCATTCTCCGCCACTTTTGTTTGACACTCCGTCTAAAGGAGCCTGAATCAGGCTAGCATGGACTGAGCCGACTCCCAACAAATGCGTGGGCTACTCTTCCATATGATGCTAACATGCCACAACCTCCTCCTGATTCCTGATTCAAAACAATCTCTCGCCTCGCCTAGATGCTTTCCAGTTTGGGTCATCTACCTTTTGAAAATCGTATTTCATTTGAACTTTGCTGTTGATGTAGAGTGCAAGTCAATTCCCCACGAGCCGAGAAGTCGAAACCTCTCTTGCTCCTCATGCATGTCAGTTAAGATTCTATTGCAATACAAATGCTTTGCAGATGTTCTACGGTCATAAAGCATTTTATGGTGGACATCAAAGATTTAGTGATAATGAGAGCATGCTTGTTGTTGGTAACCTTCTCGACCACGCACTGAGGCTTGTAGTCCACTGGAGTGCAAGTCAGTCAGGACCAGCGTTTTCCATCTCCCACATCAGCCGTTCAAGATATACAAAGGAGCGCTAAATTGGCATGTGATAAAGGATCTGATTTACCTCCATTAGTCGCATTCACTTTTGAAGTTGGTGCAGAGTTTAAACCTTCCTTGACATTTGGGTGGAATTTTTAACCGTTTAAACGGTTGTATGATTTTACACAATGAAGGATGTAAGGAAATAGATTTAATTTTTTTGAAGTTCCAGAAGAATAATTTATTGCATGTCGCCTACGGCGAAAAGCTCTATCAAAGCGGCCCACATTACCAACCTAAACGTCTCTTATGTGGCAAAAAGTGGGACAGAAAAAGATCACAACAAATTATAAATTCTTTATTATTTGGTTGATGTATGGCAGACGCCCTTTGAAAAGTGGAAATTGTTAATGAAGTCAAAATAGGTTCCCATTTTCACATAGCTAATTCAAATTTTCCTCATTTAATGTGCTATGTGACTTTTTTCAATAGATCTGTCAAGAATATGCAACAACACTGAACTTATTAGTTTGTGCGCTCCGCTCTTCCAATGGAGGAGCCCCAAATCATTGCAATTATCTTCCTTGTGCGAACTCATTTCGAAAAGCCACAAGGTTTTTTTTTAATTTGGGTGGCTTTTGACTTTTGTGATGTCAGTTTGCTTATTGCATCTCTCTTCGACTCACTGTAGCTTCCACAGCTGTGGTCTCAAGCCCTACATTCCGCACGAAACACGGCGCTTTCATGGAACTTTTCCTTCCTCTTTGCAGACCCATATCATCAGCGGAGTGGGAAGTAATTTTGATCTCAAACTAATTCCACTAAATCCACCCATCATTGCCCGATGGGTTCGTGTTTATCCATTCAGTCGAAAAGCCATGTTCGTTTGTGCCAAATTCGAGTTTTACGGCTGCCGGTTCTCCGGTAAGTTCCAACTTTCAGACATCTCTCTCTCCTGACTCTCTTGTCAATGTGAATCGTTGGGATAAAAACTAGGTTCTTTAAAAAAAAGTGTCTTAAAAGTCCAGTGGTTGGTTGGTGACCAATTTCATTATTTCTCAGCCTTTTACCAGAACCCCATTCGCACGATGATTCCCAAGGTATGATGTGCGTAAACTGACTGTTTTAGTGAAAGGTGCTCAACAGACTGAAAGGTGTAGAAAAGCTTTGACTACTGAGAATTTCGGACCTAATTTATTTCCAAAGACTTGTACACCACCCCAGCTTAACATCATCAAGTTGGTTCTCTTTGACATTCGGAGTCGAGCCGTCTTCCTTGAAAATCCTCCCAACGGGAGCAATTTTAAGAGAACAGAGAAGTTTTATCATAGAGATGTCTTTTTGACGGTTTACTACACATTTAAGCACCTCTAGGATCAATGACCTCTTGACGGGCATCATGTTGGTAAGTAGGGATGCGGGAAAGTTAGGCTCAATTCTCTATGATCTCAGGACGCTATGATAAGGTGTAGCTCCTTTTGTGTCCTAACCTAATGAAAACGAAATTTTCAGAGGAACTGGTGGAATACAAGATTCCAGACGGCAGCGATTTCCATTTGAACTCCTTCACTCCTCCCCTCAACCTCCACGACACCTGCTACGATGGACAGCGAGACCCCCGAGGTGGTGTTTTGCACAACGGCGTCGGTTGCTTAGCGGACTCCCGTGTCTCCACATCGACTGAAGCACTTCGGCTACCACCGTGGAAACACGACGGCACATCTTCATCCAACGCCGCATCCTCAACAATGGACTGTCTTGTTGGATGGAATCGCTCGCAGTGGGAAGAGACTCGACGGTCAACGACAACAGCAGTTGATCTTGTCTTTCGGTTCTCTGGAGTGCGGATTTTCGACACACTTCATGTCTACGCACTAAAGGCACCGTCGCGAAAGGTGAGGCATAGTTTCATACCCTCTTTATTTCTAAAACTCAACACAAATTTTCCATTTCAAACAGAATTCCTAACCTTTTTTTCGGTTCTGGGATTCGTGGACTGAATTTGCAAATAAATCACACTTTTACTTCTGCGAAGTTCAAAGTATCACAATTTTATGTCTAGGTGATTTAGAGCTTGCCATAAATTATTTAACGAAATCTGCAGTTTGAATTTACTGGTTCGGAACTGTTGCATGCTCTGTGAAGTCTTTTTCGTCATTTTTTGCAATTATTTAAAAAAAAACATGGAATGCAATCTTTTGTCATGATCCGGAGAGTCTTGATTACACATTTGTAGGTATTGCAGAACTCATGACTATTCTGACACGTCTGTGAGGCGCGTTGACAGACCTCAACAACAGAAAACGCTTAGTCCAGGCTGTGATCAACTAATGGAGTGTTTTTAAACTTCTTAGGACTACTTCAAGTTCCACAACTTTGACTCTGTCACTTTTACATTTCTGTTGAAAGAGATTTGTACCGTTTAATTTTTAAGGGTCCTTAAAAACTGTTTTATTAATAAAATGGATTACCAAGCTTGACAAAAAATAATGAAGGAATGATTAAAAATTGTATCTCGTTGTCGAAAATGGCAATTTGCTCAACGTTTAAATCGCTTGTCGGCGATATTTATTTCTAACCGCAAGGTTACCTGTTGCGAGAACTTTAAAGGTGTTTTAATTAGTTTTGAAGTGATAACCGACCCATGCACATTAAAGTTTGCTTTAATCTCATGTAAACGAGTCGGTTTCGCCACCGCTGCAAAAAAGTATGCGAAAATTTCACATAGTTAATGACATTTATGGAGATTTTGATTTGTGTGGCACATTTGAAGTCACGTCTGACTGTGGAGGTACCGCCAAGGATGATTGTTTTAACATCGCGTGAAAATACCAAACTCACTGTCAGTGTGGTGACAAGGAGTTATCCACTTCAAGGAGGCGTTTATGGTGCTGCTCAAAAATTGCAGAGCAAATGTCGGTGGCTGATATGGGAGCAATTATTTCACAGCTTTCAAAGTGATTGTGAGAACGGTGACGAAGTTCCATGGCTTTGCTGTTGAAATGGGAACCCTTTGAAAAAATGTTCTTTTTCTCCAGTTTTACCCATCTCAGTGAATCTGTTGCGAAAGTAAAGGGTTTGGAATAATCGGCTTCTCGATTTCCGACTTCTGTTCCCCTCCAGCGGTCCAGTAGACGCAAGTACCTCAATTTCTGCATAAGAGGATTGCAGTGAGCTTCTGATCATCCTATAAACTACTATTCTCTTATTTATTCATGAAGAATGACTTCGTGCCGGGTTTACGGGTTCATCGTGTGTAGGGCTTTATGGAAGCACAAGGTGGTTTATTTTAATGCCAAGGAGATCGCGACTTACCTACACAACCATAAAGTAGCACTTGAGTCTAGCATTTGATGCACCACCATTTCAACAGCGCTTAGTGAGGCCAAACAGGCGACAACCTCAATCCTCTGGCAACACGTGCGTTTTGCAATTTTCCACCCTGCCTGAGGCCACATCAACACACCGTTAATCGTGAGAATTTCTGATAAACATCAGACTGTGAAAAAAGCAGGATTTTATTTATCACTGAGTCAGTTCTACCATGTTCCAAGGGATCTTTATAAAAAGTAAAGTTATCCGACGTAAACAGTATCCATGGTAATAGACTCCAAAATGTTGAATTTGAAGGTCAGCCATTAGATTTGAAAATGATTTGAGCCCAGTATTTGTTTAGAAGGAGGCACCAAAGCTATTCCGCAATTAGAACTTGAAGAGCAATAAGTTGTCATTCTGTGATTGGTGAAAGTTCATGATTATCATCCCGGCCTTACTGATTGGGAAACTTTCTGCGGTAGCTGCCATCAACATTGTGGATTCGTTTTACGGGCCTCTCTTGTACGTTTTGCGCGATTCCCATAAGAACTTTCGTAATTGCGTAACTTCTACTCCCTCCCTCCTCTTTTCGTTTGTTCCAACTTAAGATAATCCATCACAACTTCCCAAGAGGGCTTTTCCATTTTTTGTACAAACCAAGACCTTTAAAGGTATTGAGGTTTGAGGGTTTCGATAACATGCTCTCTATGTTTGTGCGACAAGTTCTATCGGAGAAGGAAAAAGTGCATAACAAGTAGCGGGAATTTTTCTAATTGAAATGTACTACAGATGCATAGACTTACAGAGCTCTATCTCCTCGATTACGCCTAATTTGTGGCTGAAAGACTTCATAATGGCACGAAGTTTTCTTCCCACAGGTTTTTCTCGCCAATGTAAACCATTCATCTTTACACTCATTCCCGAAAAGGCACTGTCTATCTAATGATCTACGCGATTTCAGTGTCTTCATCATCGTGGCTGCTACTTATGTCGAAGTGAAGGCTTTCAAACAAAAATCCCGGCTTTTTTTTCCATTACTGAAGCAGATTTGTTGTCTTGTCTAATGCAGTGAAATCTATTCTCCCTTGCAATGGGGTGAATGATTTATCTGTCTGAAAAGGCGTGGATTTGTCTCAAAATGCTCCCGTACAGTGCTAACAAACAGGAAATTTTTCAATTATCTTCATAGTATGGGTATGGAGTAAGTTGCATGGTTGTTACTCCCAATAACTTCATACATTATCTCTCTTGTAATTGCGTCAAATTCCGGCCTCCGTGGTAGGAGGGTGCTGCCTCTCCCATGGAAGAGCATTTAATAACGTGTGATGTTCAAGTCCCATTCCATTGTTTACCTTTGACACCTAAATTGAACAAGCTCTGGTTCAAAGTTATATTAGTCATGAAAAGGCTTGCAAACCATGATACCTTGAATTTGGCACGATTTTGAGCAGATACACCTTTAGAAAAATCCGAGATTGGAGAACGGAAAAACGCTGGAAAAAGAGTAATTTTTTATTGTGGGAGATGCAATCTTAATTACTGTGTTAAAAAGCATCTAATGCTTGCAAAGGATAGGGTTTTTGATATGCAAGGAGGTGTGACGCATTTATTGCATCCTAATCTACTCTCCTATTAGGGCTTTGTACTTTTGATAGTGGAGGAGCTTACTTCAGTACGATCGCATTTGTCTCTCTCACAGGCTGAAACTGGGATACAGCCCACTTGATGAAGATTTCTCCTACTTGGTGATACCTAAAATTTCCAATTATTCTTTAGGATGAACTTTTAAGCGTTTGTATTAATGTTAGGGGCCTTCAAAGCCGCTAATGGGTCACTGATAGTTTCAAAATTAAAACTGGGTAATACACCTCTAGAGCGGTAAAAGGCGTAGCGATTTCTAAACTGGTTCCCTTTAATTTACAGATTGGAATACCTCGACGCATAGAAGCCTCCTTGAGTGTGGATGGATTAACGTTTCCCGCCACACCGGACGTAGTTTTGGATACCCAAGCCTTCTCTCTCCAACCGCTGGTTGTAGATCTTAAAAAGAAGAATGGACGGGTGGTTCAAGTAAAGCTCTTCTTTGATGACGAATGGATTGTCCTTAGCGAAGTGCGATTCATCAGCAGTGAGTCTACTCAGTCCACTAAAATGTTCTTTATGAAATGCCTTTGTCCTACAATTCAACTTGGACATTGCCAAACTTATAAAGCTAAATTCATCTTGTGAATGTGGAAGGAAGTGGAAGCTGAAGGCGTCAACATCGTTATCCAAGGCGCGCGCAACTAAGCAGATCAGAAAGCCTCAAATTTTTCACTTCCTTTACGAATTCCTCAGTTGTCAACAAAGTGCTCGTAGAGGATAATTTAGTCATTTGGAGGAGAGAGAGAAAGAGCAACTTGTTTGATGTTGTAGCAGCATATTCATTGAGCCTCGATGGACGTTATTTTAACTGCTTCTTTGAGATGACTCACTTGAAGTAATACCAAACGCCATGCGAAGGAACATGTTCCTAAGGACGAAGCTTGCTTCCAGCCAATCTCCTATCGTTAATTTCTCTAATGAACCTCATTTAAGGTTTTCTGGTCTTCTTTCATCAGTTATTCAAGTTTGCTTCATATTCAAGGACAATTGACGAATAGACGATGCGAATGTCAGTAATAATGTTCATTCTAAAAAATCACAGCTATAATAGCAACCACATTAGAAGACACGGTGGGAACTGTTGTCGTATAGGTGGCCATACGCGTATGCCCGAACGCGGTTGACATTTGTCTCATTGTTGTACCGACCTTTGGAAAATCACACACTCATACTCTCACCACACATGGGATAGAAAGGTCATGGAACACCGTTGGGATTGCATCCCTTTCCGTCCTTTCCTTCTTCTTTCCCTCTTATAGTCCAAAGCTCTTTGTTTTCGACTTTATGCCACCTTCTTACTTCCCATTCCACCTTGCCTTGCAGCTGCAGCAATTGAAAACAGTCTCAGCGGTCATGCAGTAGGGAGTGAGGGCTCTCCCAATCTACGATTTGATGAGTCTGGTAGGTTATCTTGTTTTTTCTACCTTCTTCAATCTCTGTCTGTGTCAAACCTGAATTACTTCCAAACCGAACTCCTTTCCAAGACTATATTTAAGACAGCGGTTGTGTTGCTCTGAGGTACTGCTTGATCCACTACTAATCCCACTTTAAGTCAATACGAAACCAGATCTGATGCTTTTGCGTTGCCTTTGTCTAATTTCAACTCCGAAGAAGCATATTTTAAGTTTTTAATATTTTGTAATGTTGGAGCTGTTAAGCCTTTTTCATTGTCTACACAAAGTGCAATTGATACTTCTATTGCCCATTGGTTCGCTTGATCACACTTGTCTGACTTCCTTGGAGAAAATTGGGTGGAAAGTAACATTTCATATTTTTCATTTTTCTATTTAAAATGGGTTTATACAGGCTAATTTCTGCCAAAGTAAAATATGGTGGTGCTTCGTTTTCTACCACACACACACACACACAAAAGCAGTGAAACACAGAACCAAGTGGGTTGGGGAGAGTTCTTGACAAAAGGCTTAATGCGAAAAAGAGAGTGGATTGAGCTCAATCTTGTCAAGGACGTCTTGATTTTCAAAGAATAATGCACGAGTTCAGAGGAAAATAACGAACAATGGAGAGTCATCTCAGCGAATTTGCCACCTTTAGCCTCCATGACGGGAGCTGGCATCTGACTTGAACGTATGGAACGTCTCAAATCATCGACACAAATGCATGTGGGTTGGCTAATTTAAATTTGCTAAATAGATGGAAGTAAAGATAAACAAATCGTTCGGTAGCATCCAGTGGTGGAATATTTGGAGGAGAAAAAAGGGCAACGATTTTCTTTTGAGACGGATCTTAACGTGACGATTTAGCCAGCTAATTTATGCGCAATTCATAACAGCGTAAATCCCCTCCGCCATCCACAAGGCAGAGAGGAGGGAGAAATAAATGTGTTTCAACCTCAACACTCCGTAGTTAGGTAAAACTTGGAACAGGAATAAGTGTAAAACTACTGAGAGAGATAAGTCAAATTGCTCCGGCTTTATTGAAAGAACCGCAAAGTCATTCACCATTCACTTCTGTTAGATTTTGGTTTGCAATTTTATGATTTTACTCGCAAATATGCGATCTGAATTGAGTGATCATTCATTTCCGGAGAGGCATAGTGAAGTGGTGAGTGCTCCTACTGCTATGATTTCCTGTTTGGCACACCTCTAGTAAAGTAGTGAAAAGGGCAGATATTTTGACTAGGCTAACGATGAATTGATGTATTTTTGTCAAGATTTTCTGCAATTTTGCCACTTGTGCATGAACTTACAAGCACAAGTGATGGGGTGGTGTGATCCCAGTTCGTCTGCTTTGAAGATCTTGAAGACACTTGAATTTGAAAATCTCTTCTATGAGGAGGTTCTACAAGACTTACTTCAAGGGATAACCTCATACTGCAGTTGAGGAGGGCAAAAATGAGGAAAAAATTGCCTCATTATTCTCATCCTTCCTGTTTCTCTAATTGCACTCCTTCGTGATGCAAGCGATTATCGCTTTTTCTTGGCATCAGATCTCATACAAATCGGCAGTTGGGAGACAAAAGGAAGCGTAAATGAATGTACCCAGGCATGAGTTTTTGCCTACCTCCCAGAGACGTACATTCAATTGGGAGGAAAGTTTGAACGATGAAACGTTTATCCTTCTAGAAAAGGAAAAAATTTCAGGGTGCCCTTTTGATCTATACGAAGTTAGCTGGCTATTGTTGGTTCTTTAGTGGAAAACTCAAAACTTCCGTAGGGAATGCATCTAAAAGGCGTGGACTGAATGTGCACGCTAGGACGGGCTTGCTTAAAATGGAGACTGGTTTTCTTGAATCACTTGAATATATTCATTTAAATGGATTGCAAGATAGCAAATTTATCGAATTCATTTAACCAATCCTCTTGTGGATGAAGTGTACGCACTTGGAGGGAACAACGGTTTTGCATTTCCAGCAAATTAATACTGCCATTTCCCTTGGTTTTCCAAATCAACGCTCACCTTTTAATTATGAATGAGCGCGTTCTCGTATTCCCGGTCTTCTATGAAGCCAATAACAACTCTGTAGGCAATTTCACTTTTATTTCCTTATGAATAAATTTTTAAACAACCTCTAAACTACTCGTGTCATCATCATATCATCGACACTAGTTATAATGTTTTTACTACTTTTTCCGGTTGACATTATGTTTGGATGGTCTCCTTCTTCCTTCCGAGGGTATTGTAATGCCGTAGAGAAGTGGACAAATGTGTCCACTATGCTCTAATCACAGACCTCAAGCATCAAAAGCAAATGGCTTACAAAACCACCGGATCTTCGAATTGTGAGGTTCGATTAGTTATTCATTGGTGAGTGCCTCACATCTCCAAATAGGAATGCGCAAATAGGGATTTGGGAGTGAAATGAGTGTTCTCGTTGTGTAGGCGGTGCAAATATATGCGTAAATTTTTAAGAAATGTAGTCGAATTCTCTTACTCATTATCCTTTAGTCTGCCTATACACTCACTTTCCTAGTAATAATCTCTACACAATTTCCATGCGTTGCATAGAAAAATCTCCCTCGCCTCCGTCCTTGGTTGTGGAAGCACAGTATCTGCCACCTTCGGACAAGACTAACGCCGACAATAGCATCACTCACAACTCCAAAGCAGGTAACATTGACGGTGAGGGTGAGGATTACAACGACTTCATTAATGAAGCCAATGGCGGTCCGCTGCGAGTTCTCGATCCACCTCCCTACCAGGGACCCACAATGCTCGTGCTCATCCTCGTCTTCCTCTGTTGCTTCATGATTCTACTAGTGGGTGTTGCCTGTTTCTCCATTGTGTGGATGCAAAAACGTCGCAGAAAACGCCATCAAGGTTTGCGGGGTGAACTACGGTCTGCAAATGGGAAATTACTTAAGGCTCAGTCTGGTAGTGCTGCCTTTTTTCGGTGGCCAGGTCTCTCACTTACCAACGGTGGTGGTGGTGGCGGTGGTGGTAGTAGTAATGGAGGCGCTGGCTGCACCACAGCAAATGCTGCTTCTCAGCCATCATTTGAAGGCAGTGGTTTGGGACATATGGCAGTGGTTAATGCTGGTAAGTTATTGTTCTTACTAATCCACAAAATCTAACTTTATGAGAAGTGTTGGCATGTTTCGACCATTTTACCATTTTCGTAACACTAGAAGGCAGGTGAAAGATTAGGAATACGATAGAGGTGTCCTACGGGCTCTCTTTGCACAGGGAGCCTTGTCTTGAACTTCGAACCTGACAGTTCTGGAATAGATTCGTTTACGTCAGCTGTCACAACAATACTTCAATGGAAAAGAACTAGTCATGTGAAAAAAGAAAGTAAAAACAAATCCACCCACTGTGGAGGCTTTTGCATTAATCAGACATTCGGCTTAAATGTAAACACTCTTTGATGTGCCAGTAAAGTCGACCATATTTATCGCAAGGCGTGAAAGATGTCATGCACATTGTGCTACGTTGGCAGCAATGTAGCAGTGAAGGCTATGCAAGGACCTTCAGAAAGAGCGAGAATTAAAAGTTGTGCTATCATTATTGGAGTTAGGACGCTTGCGACAACCAAAGCCAACGTGCTGTAGTGAGAGGCTCGACTCTAACTTCGGTGCCTTATTTTCAGATTTCGACTGTGCAAGTTCCAGCCTATTAAGCCATCAAGTCTCCAGCACGTCTCCTTTCATCATCTGTAAGAATCCGCATTCACAAGCTGCTCTAACACCCCCTTCCCTTAACCTCACACAACTCACCAAAAGTTGGCATATCCTACTGCTTCCCCTAGTTCTCCTTATTTCTTACGCCTCCAGATCCAGGTTTTCGTGACGGTGCCTTCTTCGCATACACCGGTATTCCTGCTCTTCCAGTGGATCCGAATGGAGGTAATGGGGTCGGTGGACGTCCACTTGCTAAGCGTCTTCTCACTTCCATGGCGGCAAAACTCTTTCGCTCGCGTTGCACAGGCAAGACCGGTGCGGCGCGGATTTTGTCCCCATCGGCCCATCAGTATGAGCAAGTACTGGCCCAGTCTGCGCACTCCTCACCTGTAATGACCTCCACCGCAGCCGCTGCCTTTCAGTCGCAACCTACCGCACCCACACGAAATGAGACGACCCTGCAGTCTTTCCCTGTTACTTCGGTAAGAACACGCTAATATGTCCATGTTCACAATCTTTCAGCCAACAAAATAATCTCAGTAAAGCGTTTTATTGTTGCAAGTGAACAAAAGCACATGCGCTACCGAAAGTAACAAAGTTTGCTATCGTGTTAAGAACCTTAAGGAGCTAAAAGTCGGTTCGCCACAGGTGATTTCTCTACCCATTTGCTGAAACTTAAAAACGAATAACCGATGACGAATGCAGTGAAGGCGGTGGTAGTAACTTGGATTGACCTTTTGCTTTCGAAGGATACTACTGAAACAAAATAGCAAAGGCGCTTTTTATGCTCATGCGGATGGCATTGAAGTAAGAAAATGACAACTGACTATCTGTTCCATTTATCAAAGACTCCGAAATGTTTATGGTCGAAACTGGGTGGTCTGTCTCTACCGCCTACGTCAATCCATGCTGACACGTGAAAGTCAGAATTGCGAATGTCCTGAGGTCAAAAAGTACATTTTTTTGTCAATGCCGAAGTCACAAGAAGTTGTTCAAACTGTGACAGATATTTCCCCGCTCTCTACTCTGGGTTGCCGTCACCTTGAAATTTTGTCCACAAGTAAAGCCTAAGCACATGAATTAACAACCGTGGAAAGAAGGGCAAAATGATGACCAATGGCCTTTTACTCGCCCTTCGTATTTAACGTTTTGAAGTTTGAAACGTTATGCTGTGCACGAATTGTATATTTATTTACGTATATTTCTTTTACATTCATTTTTTCCCTCCTTAGGGCATTCGATCTTCTCCAAAAGCAAATGTATTATTTCATTCTGTACACTTTCATTAATACTTGCGTTTTTTACCACCTATCGACTAGAATATACAAAAAATGACTTTTTAATCTTCTATTTGGGCAGGAGAGATGGTCTCCAAAGAGGTTGTGAGGGTTTGAATGCATCCGTTCGGTCTGTACCGTTTCCACTAGTTAGTTCAGGATTCACCCACACACGTGTCATAGCAATTCAACTTGAGAGGAACAAACAGACGATCCATTTGTTTGTCACTTTTGACGCCTCCAACATACGCACACATTTCTTGTGTCAAAATATTCATTTGCCAAGTACGGATTTTTGGCTTTGCAAGGTTCTGCAGCCTTTGTAAAAAGTAGTTTCTGCCATCCAGTGCTTCCTTTTCTCACCCGCCCCCCCTCCTCCTCCTCTTTTTCACGCTCTCCCTTTGAAATCCGCCTCTAGCATAAGCAAAAATTTTCTATGAGAGGGATGCAACTACTGCTGAAAAGATTAATTTCAACCCCTTCTAATACCACCTTATATCGGTACGGACAAAGTCTCGGTAGACGTCTATTCCTCAAACAAGTTGAAATGGGAATGCAAAGAATTTTAGGTGCAGCCAATATCACTAGCCTCATCGAAAGCCCTTGTAAGCTTCTATTTCCACTTTCCTGTGTGAGGATGAATTTTGTTGCCACTTTAGCTACCTGTCCATGCAGCCAACGGGTTGATTCAAATTGATCTCAAGCGCAGCCACCCCTCTCTCATTGTAAACGGTCATCCTCTGCTACAATTCCAACAGCCGCAACAACAAAGCTCCGATAACAGTAACCGTGGAGCGAACTATTTTTCCACCTTCAATACTCGCCAGCATGACTCTTCCGTAGTGTATCAAAGCGTTCATGGTGAATCCGACGCTGATAGTTTGGCTGCAAGTAAGTTGCAAAACGCCAACCAACTCACTTGGCCTTTCAGGCTGCATGAATGTTCGGCTAACTCTTCGTCACTATTCCAGGCACAATGAGTCCAGAGTACGCTTCGGCAAGTCTTCTTGGTGGGCAGAGTGGAAATGGACTACCCTTTATCGCCGGAATAGGAGGGTGGGGAGTGGGAGAGTATTCTACGGCACACCGCCAATTGGTAGATGCGGCCACATCAACTCAGGCGATCATTCAACCTTTCTATGCGTCGCCCCCTTCACATCATCAACAACAGGGTCCTGCTTCTGCCAATGCAGCTGCTGCTGCCGCAGCTGCCGCAGCTGCTGCTGCGTATGCGTGGACATCACCGACAGGGACGTTCATTCAAAGATCCCTCTCGCAACAACAGTTCCACCAGCCCTTTTGGACTACCCAGCCAGGCAAGTAGATAGTCTTGACGATTTTTGCCAGAAATTACCTGAATTTAGTACTTTGTTCTCTTGGCTCAGATGATTTGTAAAAGAAGGCGAAAAATGAGTGCATTTGGCGATCTTGTAAAACCTGAACGACCAATAAACTCAAATCTAAGCTTTTAAACTCTTCTTTAGAACACACTTTGCTACACCCACAAGAGCTGGGAATGAGTCTGTCTCAGAGCACCAAAGACAAATTTCATTCAAATATCTTACTGTTCAATACGTCAACAATCCTTTGCAATGTTTGCGGAGAACAGTAAATTGCTTTTATTTTATTTATCAGTCCAGGACATATTTTCAACACCGTTTGGATACGAAGGGTTAGTGTAAAGCAAATGAAGAAGAAGTTCAGGCACAACCTGCTAAATACGTGCGAAATGGATGGAGTAATTCCTCTGTCTTATTCTCTGTATCATTGCCCCAGTGATGGTAGTGATAACAGGCTGAAGTGCGAACTGCTGAGGACGAGTCTTTGTGGAAGAAAAAGGCATTCTTTTCGTAGCTTTCCCACATCATCCTTTCTGACTAGCGACTGACAGGAGAGACGTTAGCGTGAAGTACTGCTGGAAACGAAACTGCCATATTTTTTTCATTAATTGACTGTCGTGATGGTGCCCATCCAACTGTCGGTGTCAATTGCGCCTTCCTTCGTCACGTGGAGACACAAGAGCCTCTGTTTTGGGCGAATTAGCTACGTTAACTTTCCTTTTTCCTTCTGTTTATGTGAAGTCTTAATGCAACTATTTTTGTTACTCTAATGGAAATGAAGTTAAGACTTTTGCTAGTCATGAAACCAACTTAACCCACGAAGTACAAGGCTGGTAGGGCGGTGTTCTT
>UYWX01000285.1:0-20433 GCA_900622495.1 Hydatigera taeniaeformis
TTGCAAAACAATGCAAGGCAGGGGTATGTGTCATCTGACACGGATTTGTTGCTGTGCTGTCGCCTTAGCATTTGTGCCTTGCCCTCCGAATTTGTCGTGACACCACAACGAACGCCCATTAGGTTTGCTGTTTTTGCTCTTTGGGTTGCAATTTTGCCTTTTTTTTTAAAACGTTTCTGTGGAGGATGTATGTGGGTGACTGTGATGTGCTGTGTCCCTTCTTACGCTGACTCTTCCTGGCAAGTTGGCAGGTGTGCTTTAATTGGGACGTCATGCACGACGTGGCTCCGTGATGATCCGCCCACACTCATCCGTTGTCAGTTCCCTTTTACGGGCGATAAAGCAGTGCACAGAATGAAAGGCAGCAGCAAGAGATGAGATGCACGTTGCGAAATGAGCACGTAGGTGATTGAGGAGGAGGCAGATGAGGTGGTTAGCATCAAGAGAGTGACTGTCAGCAATGGCTTCATGCGCAGTGCTTTCTGGCTGTCCTAACACCGTTCTCTTTCCAGGCAAAGTAGACGAATTTGCAGCCCTTTGACTGTTTTGTTGAAGTTGTTGTAAGAAGAGTGGAGTACTGTTTTGGTGTCTGAGATGTTTACTTTGTCGGTGATGGTGATTTATAAAATTATTTTTTTCCTTTGTGTGACTGAACAAGTAAAGGAAGGGTAAAGTGGGGACGAATGCACTCAAGGACGAAGTGAAAAAAAGTGGTGAAGATGATGTAATGATGTGATTTGAGGTAGATTCCTTTATGAAAGGTAAATCATCCCAAAGAACTGCACGTTTACTTTGCTTAACAATATTTTTACCTCCATTTTTTTAAGGTGTCCGAATCCATGAGCACACTGCTTTTGACATCGTACTTTTTTCCACTTTTTTTGCAGCCAAATTTGTCCCTTTAATATTGAAATATCTTCGATTATTCCGGTTTGGAGCCACATCTCCTCCATTATTTATGGCATCGCGATATCCTGGACGCACACCATGGGGATGCCATAATGCCTCCACCAAATCGCATTACAGTTTCCAAACTCTTGCAACCACCTATTTAAAATAGGCCTCTTATTTAATTAACTTCCTCTCCCTCCTCCTTTGTAAATGTAAATTAAGAAATGACCTCTTGTTACCCTTACAAAATCCAATTACCCAATTAAATTTGGCATAAAATACTGTTTCGCTAGGTGATTTGTCTTGACAACAATTTTTTTTTTGGGACTAAGGTATGCACACTTGTTGTGCACTTCTCGCCTCCTTTAAGTTAATTAATAATGCGAAACAAAAATGCAAATCTGTATGATAGCTTTTCTGTTCGCTCAAATAAATAACTCCGTTTTTGCACATTTTTGACTAACAGCTGATTACTTGAGCTCATACCTAAGCAGCCGATCGATATTTTGGTTTTTCGCTCCATTGGGTGATTATCGATTTATAGTTCACCTTCAAGCGCCCAATCACCTGGACAGGATCGCTGAGGAGGAGGGGGGGGGGAGGCTGGCGTCTAAGGCGCCTGGTTTTTTGCTGTTCTTGGTTGAAGTTCTTCCGATTAAGGTGGTATTAATGGCAAAATTTTAGTGAAGAAAGTAATTGGTAGGAGTTTAAATTGTTTTGGTATGTCCTTCCGCCAAATTGATGGAGTAATGGCCTCTATATATGCATAAGATTTTGCGAAGAGAAATTTTACTTGCAGTACGTTTTTCCGTCCATACTTGTGAAAATGTGAGCAGACCTTTCAAATCATTTGCTATCCCAGCGCCGAGAAACTAGTATAGGACAGAGAATCAACGAGTTATTTTTTGCTTTAAGTAAATTTATTGCTAACTGCGGTTTGAAAGGCAAAGTGCGTATTTTCCACCGAAGTCTATCAAAGTTCATGTGGGCCAGTTAAGGTCTTCTTTCCACGATCATCTTAGGGCCACTTCTTGGGCGTTGACTGCTGTTGCTTAAAATTTTTGATGTGTTTACGACTGCAAGTGCACTGAATACGAACAGACAGATTGAGGGAAAGTATTGTAAACACCTTAAGCCTTCCAAAACACCGACACCCTGTTTCAAAACTGTTTTCGAGCAAGCAACAAGAGGTTGAGCTCATAACTAACGGCATTTAATCGTGTCCCCCTAATACTGTGCGCATAATTGTTTAGGCTAATCGGTACGCAGAAATGGCATTTTAATTGCGGTTTCGAATAATTAAAGGAGCAGTAGTAATTAATTCGAACATTTTCTTTAATTGCATTTGCATGTCCTAAAAGTGGTGGCATTCGTGCATTCATCCAGTCACTCACGAAGAAGGCAGAAGCGACTAGCATGTGCTTCAATTTTATTGGACCATCACATGATCCACTGCCAGCGCCTGACTATAAATACGTTGCTAGTGTATGCACTTGAGCATTTACTAGCCTCACCGTCAAGAGCAGTCCTCGTTATTATGCCATCGAGAGGAAGCAACAGGTAGAGTTAGGAATTCGGCAATGCTCTCAACCTCTGATTTATTCTTTAGCAGAAAACGAAGCACTGATTCGAGTAGTAATAGCAAATCTGGTGACAAAAACCCCTGCGATTTCTGCAATCATTCTGGGATTGCCATTCCCAAAGGTGAGTTTTACTTCCCTCCATAAGAAGGTATGCACGCCCAAAAGTGCTGATATGCCTTGAATCACGCATGGAGCATTTAGTAACCCGTCCAAAGCTTAATGCGTGGTTAAAGCGCTCATCACTACCATGATATTTTTGATGCAAGAGTGTATGATTGCAGATCTTCATTATTGTTAGAGGAAATTAGTAAAAACTCCAACTCTTTTAAATTATAGCCTGCAATCGCATCTTCCCCAGATGGTATTACTACGGTGGCAAAATGGCTTGCGAATTGGAATGAGGCGTGATGTTTTGTAACAAATCGCTTATTGTCATGAAAGCCTTTTTGTATTTACCAAAATGTTGCAATAGAGAATTTGTTTTGTATGTTGTTGTTTTGTCTAGAAGGGACAAGCAATCAATAACTCCGCAAAATTAGTCGTCCCAAAGTAATTGGATGTAGATTGGGTCCCATGATTGGCAGAGTAATAGCGCCGACCCTACCAAAACAAGTAGTTAAAAGCTATTTGAAAATGACTGATGCTTTGGGGTATCCATTGGAATGATTGTAAAGCCATTTAAGTTATACAGCAATGGGGAAATATAATGAAAATAAAGCATGTAATAAAAGTCGACTGTCATCAAGAAGGGTATGGGAATTATACCCATTTACAACTTTTTCATAATAAACATGTTTTGGGAGCATTAGACAAGGTAAGGATAAGTTCCAGGTTGGTGGCATTACCACCAAGAATATAACAATAACTACAGAAAATGAGATGATTAGAATCAAGGTCATTAAGTCGTAGTGGGATAGTTACAAATTGACATCATTTAAGACACCGATTCGATTAGGGCTGTGGCAGAGTTCATAGGCGTCATAACGTCCGAGCAGACTCAAATTGAAGTAGGAGGGAAGCAGTTCTCAATGAGACAATGGGATGAATAGGAAGGCATAAAATAATAGGGTCATCAAACAGGCGGATAAGAACATGCGTTAAAGAGGCTATCCCTTTGAATTTAGTCACTGCGTAAAAGACTTACATTACCTATATATAAGAAAGTGATTTAAAGCCATAAACAGTAGCTTAAATAATTCTTAAATATAATAAAACTGATAGCAATGAATAGCATTTACGCTGCAAATCGAGACTTTAATACCAGGTTCACACTTTCCTAAGGAGTCATGCATTAATGTGCATAGACTTAAGTGCAAAAATCCAATATGCTATCAAAATTCTACCATTAAAAATTTCCTCAGCCAAAAATAAAGTGTGATAATTAATTGTTGCTGTCGAAATTGAAGTTTATATTACCCACTAGTTTAAGTTAACTTATAGTCCACGTGGCTGTTCGAATCTGCCGCTTTCGCACATTACTCACGTTATCGGCTGGTGTCTTGCATCATGGAAGGTTTAACGGAGCGCCTTAATTGTCGTACGTGTGATCGGATCTCATTCTTCAATCGAAAGTGCTCCGTAGACGCTCTTACAGGTCTCGCACTTTTGGTCGAAACACTTCCAAACGCCGCTGTTCTTGGTAATCCTACATTGGAAATTCCATCGCCACCTTACACCGCGTCGATGCAAAAATTTGACTGTATTTCATGTCGAGTCTCTTGCGTCGATGCCGCAGAAATGGTATGTTATGTATTAGCTGACTCGTAACCCCTCCAGAAAGCGCATTTCAAGTCAAAGCTTCACATCGTTACAATAAGCAAGGGAATACCACGACACACCGCAAGTGAGGATTGGGTTCCAACTTGGAGTGAAAGCGAGAGTGATGGTTCCTCAACTTCATCTTCATTAAAGTACGAAAATGAGGGTGAGGAACCACCGTCTCCTGCTCTTGAATCCACCCCTGTTATGCGTCCACACTTCCATGGAAAACCAATGATGTTCTTTAGGAATCGAAAGGACGAGATTATTGGCATTTATCGGTGTCTACTTTATACGAAGGAGGTGGGGTGTCAGTCATTTCCGCATGTAGATTTTAGGCACCACCAAGGACCTTCGAAGATCTGCTGAACCGAGTAAACCTCCTTAGAAAGAGTCGATTTTGGGCTATTTTGCTCTACTCTGGAGGGAAATTCGCCGGTGGAATTTTCGATGAGTGTGTGCACCTTTTTTCTCTCTTGTCGTTTCAGTTGTTGATTACGCCAATAGCATTGTCAGCTACTTTCTTGAATCTAAAGATATTTTGCAAATCGTGTGAGGTTCTCTAGCTGGAAACCCAGTTCACTATTGCTTCATTTGTCGCGATATAATGATGGCATTAATATTGTTTTTAAGTAACTAGGAGCATTAGTCGTTCATTACACTTCTATTTTGTGTTAATACGGTTCTGCGGCTGTTAATTGCATCAAACCTTAGGAATTTTGAGCATATTAACGCTATGCACTAGCCAAATTAGTGTTGGAGTTGTTATTACTCCCTCCTGGTAATAAGTGATTTCTCTATGTTGTTACCACTTTTCTTCACAACTTTTAGAGCTGGGGCATTTATAAGAAGTTTCAGCGTAAAGTATTGAGGATAGACTGAGGGAAGTAGTTTGCTTTATGGTCGAGTCACTTGAACTCGAGTCAGTGCAGACACTTGCAGCCTCGGCACAGTATAATTGAAGTGCACTCATTTCTAGTTACTTAATTATTCAGTCGTCTTTTTACCCAATAAAGTATTCGTTTGTTCTACTCCAGTTCACAATCCTATTGACAATTCTTCAGTGCCTTTCACTACATACTTCTCTTTACCCCTCATTTAAACACGTACTATGCTCTCTTTCTCTGCTCGTGGAATTGACTCATTTGTCATCTCTTCATTAATTTGCCCACCAAACATTTGCTTATTGATTCACCTTGAGTGTATGTGTCTTTTCCATCACAAGTTTGTTTGTTCTTCTGTAGTTCTTTTTCCGTTATTCTATCTTCTTCATCCTTCCATCTATCTATTCATTCGTCAAAACATTTGTCGGCACTTCTCTTATCTGGTTTTTTGTTAACCCACTTAATGGTCATTCATTTCCAAGTGTTTGCCTATCTGGCGATCAATCCTGAACTTGTTAACTAAGTCAGCTCTTCACCCGGCATATGTCTGTATGACAACCTCAATTTATCTACTTGTCCGTCCCTTTTAGGTTCATCCACCTTTTTAACCAACTCTAGACTTCGCCATCAAATTCAAATGCGCTGACTTTTTTCTGGCGAATGGTACACATCCGATTTCTACGCCTTCACTCATGTGTTTTGCAGAGACAAGGAGGTTGTTCACAAGACCCTCCATCGCTACACTGTTCGTGCGAAACAGGGCGGTGGACAATTTCTACGCGACGCCACTCAGGGTGGATTGAGTGGACATAAATCGGCTGGCTCTAGTCTCCGTCGTCATGGTGAAATGGCTATTAGGGCTGTGAGTAGTTATGGTGCCAAATTGAAAATCATGGCACGTTAAAGCGAAATTGAAATCGGAAGTCTTAACGATTGTTATTCTCTACTATCGCTGTACGTTATAACCTGCTTAGTTGGATGACTTTGAATGCTCTTCCCGATTTTCATTTAGTTAGAGAGTTTTATTGCCTCAGTCTAACGGATTGGAGCGGATTGAAACTATTCTGGTGCAGGGTATGTGCGCTAGGAGCTATTGAAGGGCTTTAAAGACTGTGATAAGTAGATGATTTTGATGCCTGTATATGCTCTAATTTGGCAGCTCTAAACTGATTTTAGCAGCTATGATACGTCGGGAGATGATTTATCTCATTTCAGAGTATTGAATAGCAGTTTTTAGGCCTTTTATGGGCGCTATTCTCCAAACTAACATTGTTCCCAAGTGCTTTATCACCATCTTCAGTAGTTCAAGAGATTTAATAATCGTTGGAAGGATCTAGGGCTTTTACTAGAGTTGGGTGAATTGAAAAAAACTTTCCAACTTTCAGGAAGGTCGATGGATGGGGAGGTGAGTATTCCTTTGGGAGGTTTGGCTGGATGTTCATTTCGATAGGTAGATGGGTCTGAATGTGTATAGATTAGCGAATGGCAACAGGTTTGATCAAGGCAACGAATTAGCGAAAGAATGCGGCACTTTTCGGAACAAATATATGAAAAAAATGTTTTCAGCTTCTATTGCTTCTCTGCTTGGCCGCTTTCAGCTCCTCTACACCACCGTCTTGGTCTTTTTTAAGGCCTTTTTCCATGTAGGTACGCGACCTATGCGTTTTTTATAAATTATCTTCCCATGAGGACTACAAGTTCAGTCATTGTTGGCTAACTGAACGGCTCCAAGGAACTCCATGTCCCTGAAGGTTTAAAACCGCTATGGTAGCTCAATCCTTACTGATTTGGTATGAAATATGGAAGGACGCTGTGATTGGGAATTCGGATTCAGCGGCACTCCCTTCCTCTCCTTTCCTTACGCCCTAAATCCTCTCACTAACTTGTGGTGGGGACTCACATTAGATCATTTTACGACACCGGTCTCAACTGCTGTCATTTGACCTTCACGGTGGGTGAGCATGGCCTCCTGGTGACAAAAGATGTTTGCATTTAAAATGGTCGTCTAAGGGCTACTGTAGATAGGTTTGGTTGATTAAGGAGCATTTGGAGTAGAAAGACCGTTTCTTGTCACTTTAGTCAGTTGATCAATCAGCAGTGAAGAACAAGCAAATTGTCTTCATTTGTGTACTTTTTTCTCTTACAGTATGAGCATTGTGCGCCTGTCTATCAAAGCTCTCAGTATTAACTTGATTCATTTACTGATGCACCAATTGACTGTCTCATC
Source organism: Hydatigera taeniaeformis (assembly GCA_900622495.1). Taxonomy (NCBI): domain Eukaryota; kingdom Metazoa; phylum Platyhelminthes; class Cestoda; order Cyclophyllidea; family Taeniidae; genus Hydatigera; species Hydatigera taeniaeformis. The sequence goes on from UYWX01000285.1 coordinate 7,344, forward strand.
GAAACCTCTGTTCCTTTCGTTCTCCCTCTTCGCTCATTGTATAGGATATCTCTCACCTCCTGCATGTAAAGTGGCGCACCTACCTCCAAGCCTGTCAATTCATCCTAACTTGGACACCCAAGGTACATCGTGCTATCTTTTACACGCCTCCCTCCTCCTCCTCCTCCTCTACGCCATTCATCACCGAACACCAGGAAATAGAGACGCCTATCAATGACAAGGAAGGAGAAAAGGTAGAGGGTGATGGCAATGTTTACGCAGATCTGCCTGCAGATCCATTTGCTGCTGAGGCAGTGGCTTCTAGAATGGGACTGGTTGCAGGCGATCCAAGATTACGGCGCCTCCCCTGCAGAGCGAAGAACATCACCTATGCGCACATAAAAGAAATACACTCTGACCTTTCGTGTTTCCGAGTATTTGGTGAGTGCTCCATCTTCTACGTGATAGCTTTCATAGTGAGTAGGTGGTCGATTGATGAACACCGATTGTTATTTCTAATTGCCTCTTTCCACAGAGCATTATGCTGATCATGATCTCATAAGCCTCTCCGATAGACGCCAGATTGAACAAGGCGAAGAGACTATTTTTGAGTCCCGCAGTGGTCGTCTATTTCGTGGGTGTCTTGCTGACCTACAAACTAAATCACCTAATCAGACTTCACCACCATCACTACCGCTCCTTTCTTCTTCTCCCACCAACTCGCCTACTTCACCTGATACCGTTGCTAAGGCCACTGTTTTGTCTTCGAAACAAAAAACGAGAAGGAAGCGGAAGAAGGGCAATCGTCAAAAGGGTCAGAACAGAGCATCTCCTCCCTCTTCTCCCACTTCACTCCCACCTAACCATTCACCGTCCTCTAGCGACGTTGAAACCACTGTAAAACGGGCTGATGAGTGGCTGGCGACTAAGTCTGTCCCACTTCGACAGTCCTCATCAACTTCAGATCGTGAGTTTTGTCAAAGTTCGGACGTCTTTTTCTTGTTTTGAAGCAACTAATTACCTTTTTTGGTTTTGACTCAGTTGTAGCACTTTGCAACACCTACAGCGACTGGCATCGCTCCCTGCGGTTAGCCACGGCAGTGGGTGATGTTGAGCGACTGAAAGAGCTCTTGTCTTCATCAAATGAATCCACAGGAGTGAGCTCGCCTTCCAGTGAGTTGTTCCGAAATGTGGCTATTCTGATGACGCCTAGTGTGTTTATATACGTGGAGGTGTTCCGAGTGGCATTGTTTGCAATGGATATGTTGGTTGTTTTCCACACGCTTATCTCTCACTATGGTGCTTTTCGGTTGTTGGTGTGTTAGAGGAAACAGAAGTGTTTCACTCGGTCGGCTTCCGCGCTGTTGAGTCTGTCGATTGATCGCTCGCTGTATTATCAGGGAAGGTGGCAGCATGGATGCCTCTCCATGTCCACACTTTTTCCTATCTCGTCGAACTTAAAGTCGTTTGGGATGCAGTGGCAAAGACTAAAGTCTTAGATGTATAATTAATTGTGCTTGAAAGGTGTTGATGCTGTTGAATACTTTATTTTAAATAAGTGTAAATGCCTTAAAGTACTTTTGTCCTCCGTCAACGTGCTTTAAAGGAGGGAAGTGCTTGAGATGCTATTATTTGGTGCTCATTTATTTCGGCGTCTTCTTGATTGGTGTAATGTCTAGAAGGAAAGTTTAGGCAGGTTAACCTGTTCGTCATTCAAGTGCTCTGGTAAGTTTCCAGAAAATCATACGTCCAGTGTCAAATGACTCTTGAAGGCACTCTCTTCCAGGTAAGTCAGTGAAAAGGCGATTTTAGAGGTGGTTCCGGCGGTCATTCTGTTTGCCACCAAGGGTTGGTTTCTTCAAACGCTTCGTGCGAAGATTCTGATAACATCGTCGGTTTGTGATGCAGTGCAAGGCGAAAGAAGCACTGGAGATGGTTGCACTTATGGATGTTTCTGATGGCTTTTTGAAACCTCTGATCTCTAAAAATAGACATTTTATCACATGATGGTGTATTGGTCGATTCTAACGGCCGTTGTAAACCCACCTACGTTCGTGTAATCATTGGTGATGTTTCCCTCCACAGAGAATGGGGTATCCTCCTTGACGCTGGAACCCTGGCCGGAGGATGAGACGACAATACAACGTCTATTGAACTACCGCTTCCCTGATGGACGAAGCCTTCTTCACCTGGCTGTTGAATTACAGAGTGATCCAGAGGTTGTCCGGATCCTATTGATGTCTGGTTGTAGACCTGAGGGAAGGTTGGTGAAGTCCTTTGGCAAATATTACATGTTTTGTCATCACTCAGGATGAACGCTCAGACATTTAGGTGGATGGACGTTTGCATGGAAGATTGGTGAGCGTAAGGTCTAGTAGCTGGCTTAACTGTTGAGTGGGTAAAAAGATGGTGGAATGGGTTGAGGTGAGGTGAAATGAGGAGATGGGTTCATAGTTAATGCGATGGAGTCGATGATTTGATGAAATCTCGAACTTCCATATCTTCTGATAACTCTCTCGTTTAAGAACTGCGTTAGATACTGAGATTTGCCTCGTAATGGGTTCAACGCTGGACATTCGATTCCACGGATGTCCATCCAAGTCAGCACAAGAATGTGCAAAAGACCGGATGAATGCTTGAAATGTCAGATTGGCAAGTGTTGTATCTAGACTCTGGAAGAGAATGACAAACGTGGCCCATAATTTGAGTCGAGTTTCACCATTACTCCTCTTTGATTTCTACTAATTGTTACTATTAGAGACAACAATGGAGTCACACCATACTTTTTGGCCAAGCAAATCGGCAAAAAGAGGTTGTTGACGTGTTTCAAATCCTTCCGCCAGGATTATCCGGACCGCTTTGACTACCAGAAAGCAGGCGTGAGCTGAAAGATATATACACTCTACTTAATCACAATAAGTAGCAATTGTTCTCTATTATTTCTGTTTTTAGATTCCACTAAATAGTCCTAAAAGCGCCTCCGCGAGTGCAAGTCGTCAGCAAAAGAAGAATATTCAGGTCGTATCACCAAATGTGGGTGACACTAGCCAGCAAATGGACTCTATGTCCATCCGTGAAAAGGTGAGACCCCCCACTTTCCTATCCTTCCATCTAAATTCGAAAATTTGCCCCTAAGTTTAAAGAAATTTCAAAATCCATTTTTGTAGTGCGCCTCTGCTGCAGAAAAACGCGCCCTCCTGGCACAACAAAGAGGAAAGCCACAAATGTATTTGTTACTAAATTTTACAAAATCTAGTTAGCTCTAGTGGTACCACCAGGGATTTATGCCCTCCCTTTTCCTTTCAGTACCTGCAATCAATGCTTGATGGATATAACTGGAAAACAGCCCTTCTCCTACCTTGCCTTTGTCTTCTGCTCCTCGGAATGTCTTCGTAACCATCGAATTCAGAACCGCAGGTAGACGAGAACCTAATATACCCCACCCTAGCCCCTTCCATAGAAGAGGGGAAAAAGAACCATGCTTATCCTTCCAGCCTGCTATTTTTTTTAAACGAGTATTTACACTTATCTATTCTCCTTGATTAGATGTAAACTTTCAATAATTCCTATCTTTGAGTTCTATCATTTGTGTTCTGGTTCGCACTATGGTCATGGGCCTCGAGCATCCATGATTCTGAGTAAGTAATGAATTTTGGCACGTGACGAAAGGATTTAAAGGGTCTGAATCATGGGTTAAAGCCGGAAGGGGAGGAAGGGCGGGGACCTGACAGTCAAAATCGCACCAAATACAGGATCGCACCTCTTCGAGAGCGGTCACAAAAAACCCCTTGGAGCATTGACTGATTGGGGAATGGGTACAGGTTACTCCGAAATGCTCGAGGTGAAGCTCTGGCGTTATTCTGTGCAATACTACAGATATGAACGCGATTACGAACGCAGTAGGTTTCAGTCACGGAGTCACCTTAAACGACTTTAGCTTAGTGAGAATTGATGGGAGACCGACCATCTGCAGTGCGACTTACGGAATGTTCCAGAACAAAGTCGGAATTATTTAGAACGCCTATTTGACAAGCAAAAGGCACTTCTTGACTAGCCAACTGGTGTTCCAGATCGGACTCTCCTACTGATTCGAAGTTTAAAAAAATCGGGACCGCTACAGACACCGCCATCTGTCCCAGGTAAGGTAGAGAAATGTTTGCAAATCTTGTGCGGTTACGTAACTTTGGCGACGTTTAGCGTCGACCAATCACGAGAGCGCGAGCTGAGACCGCAATCTTCAAAAGATTCTAGAACCTCTGACAGTCGAAAGAGGGGCTTACTAGAGCATCAAAAGCAGAAACGCTCTACAGAAATTTTACTAGGTAGATGGATGACTGGCCTTATTCAAAAATAGCAGGGGGCCAAAGCGGCTCCACAGACACTGGAATGGACGCCTGCTATAGTACTTGACCCATTGTACTGCTGGAAGCACCGGACAGCTGGACAGATTGTCAGCAATTTAGGCCACTTTTTCGCAACAAGCTTTATCCCCTTCGCAAAGTTCTTGAACTTGAAGTAGGCTGGATAGATGGGTGAATCTCGTAGTTAGTTGGAGTTGAGTTGAGTGATTGATGGAAACTTTGAAAAAGAAAATTTGAGTTAATACCATGATGCATACCAAGTAGACGACAAAATTTGAACTTCTAAAGGATGGACTCCTTGGAGCAAAGAGAAATTAGTGGAATGAGGAAGTGGGGAAGAACTAGAGCCCAAACCTGGGTGCATATAAACTGTAGGAAACCTCAAGTTCACGAGCCGACACTGATAACCTGAAAAAAAAGACCTGGAAAAAGAGGACTATGAACCAATTCGGAGGACTACTTGATGGAGGGGTAAGATGTGCAAAGAAGGCGTTGAATAACTAAATCACCAACTGGCCTTTTGGGGATGTGCCTATGAATAAAGTACTGATGAGAGTAGCTAGTGCCGTTGAATCAGTCACGAGACGACTGGAAGGTGAGGATGAGTCGAGGACTGGCCGACTTGCCTAATCCAGCGGATATGCAGACGTGAGCTAGCAATGGTGACACACAGATGGTGAAGATACAACTCACACCCAGCGCCGTAGACAGGACTAAAAGGCCGTGACCTCCGTTGGCCACGTGAGCGAAATTTGACCTCCACCTACGACTATCACATATTTTAACACAAAGACTCATCCCATTTCAGACACGTCCAACATGACCTTAGATACCGAACTTCGCAGCCTCTTTTCACTCACCCGCCCTGCTAGGACAATCACCCCAATTCACTCATGCTCGGAAAGAATACAAGACACAAAGCGGATCGATCGTAGTTGCAAACTTTATTCCACCCATCTTTTCCAACACACACAACCACACGCACACACAACGAATGGGGGCAAAAATGAGGAATATAAACTGCAGGATTTTAAGACCGGCGTACTTAGCGTAGTGCAATAATTCCTGCGTCCACCAACTTAGCCAGCTTCTCTGCTATCTCGGGATTCTGTAGATGCTCTCGCAACGCGCTTGGATCCTCGCTCATTTGATTGAGGATTAGACGCATTGCGGGATCGCTGAGGATGGCCTGGATCTCGGGATCATTTGCTGCGCGTTGACGTGCCGACTCTTCGTCAGGTTCGGCACTCATGCATCGCAAGAGACCATTACGAGCCTCCTCACAGTTAGGATCCAACTCTAGGGCCTTCCTACGAAAACAATTCACAATTTATTATCCCAAATCCAAATTTTTCCAGGCATTAAATAGGAGTCCACGACAAATGAAAGTGAGTAGTCTACGCACGTTTTTGCCAACAATCCAACATTCAAAAAACATGGAATACTCGACTCCGTTCTATCCCAATGGATAGATCTAACGACTTTAGGCATGGATGAATGGGATGCCTCCTCATTTCCACACAACAAGTCTTTAAAATAGCATGACGGGAACAAACGCACATCTGGCACAAAGGCAGTAAATTTCGACCTTCAGAAACGCCAACAACGGCTACCGGCGAGAAACACTTCAGATCCGTTAGTTTGTGCGTAGAAAAAATACCTTAGCACTTACATTTAGACGCAATAGACCCCGTTGACGGCTCCGAAGGTACCTAACTTCGAGAGGCAACCGCTAGACCACAAGACACAATCGCTTAGCTAATGGGTAATGATCGCACAGGAAGATCCCCAGACTTTTAGGTAGGATTCCTTGAAATCCAGATAATCCCAGGGGAAAGAACAGGTCCAATTCATTAGCACATCAACAATCAAGCGATCAATAGACCTATATCTGAAAGATAAACCACCAGCCCCGATGCACTCGCTACAAGAGGAACGATGGGATGAGTGGTACGAGAGTGAGGGACAATCTGGCATCGCCTAAACTGAAAATTCAATTGTTAGACCCCTGGGAGAAAAGCACTAATAACAAAGAACGCCTCTGATAATCTAGAAACCTGCAACGGAATCCTTTACTTAACTCTTCCAACGTTATGCTCCCCTTAAGAATTCAAAAAGCATGGGATAATGTTTGCAGATTTCGCTTGCCAAGTGAGAGCAACCAACTTGAAAATGGTACTAATAGAAGCACTCCTAAATTCGCAATGCGACCTAACACAAGGTAGTTTCTTAATAAGAATATTCTTACCTCCCCGACTCGAAAAATCATGAGATTGTAACACCACACAAACCCCAACTCTCTTAAATGCATTCAACGCCTCAATGCAAATTCAAGACTTTGGAGAACAACTACAGTATTGAACAAAACGCTTGAAAAAATCATTCAATGAAACTCACCTATATGCGCTTCTGGCCTGTGTAACATCTTTCATTGCCATCAAACAAGCACCTTTTCGTAGATAACCCTTAATGAATTTAGGATCCAGTGTTATACATGTCTCACAATCCTTCAAAGCACATGAAAATTCCATCAGCTTCGAGTAGCAGGCAGCGCGATTACTGTATAGTTTAGGATCATCAGGATTCCGCTTTATCGCCTCACAGTAGTGCTTCATTGCTGTTGGAAAATCACCACTCGAGAAGGCCGTATTTCCCAGCTGCTTCTCCTGCTCAGCAAGCTCAGGATTGATATAAGCCTGCTTCTCCATCTCCTTCAATTTCTTGTCCAACGCCTGACTTTTCTTGATGATATCTGGAGCCCGATGCTCGGACAGGGCCTTATCGTAATACTTCTTAGCATTTACCCAGTCTTCCTGTTTCTCATAACAATGACCAATCCTAGACAACGCCTTCGCAATCAACCTGTAATCAGCGTGCAAATCACGGCCCAAATCGATCGCCTTCTCGCAAGTGGAAATACACTCAGCATAATCCCCCATTTCGAAGTAAACCGCAGATTTGTTCGTTAAAAAAGTGATATCTTTCGGATTCAGTTGGAACGCCTTTTCATAGTGCTCAATAGCAGATGAGAAATTTCGACTCTTATATGCTGCGTTGCCAAGCTCCTTCTCCTTCAATGCAGCACACTCCCCATCTGTCATTTCCGGTGCAGGTGGTGCATCCTTCTGCGGCGGTGATGGTGAAGGACTGGGAGATTCCGACGGCTCCGTGTCCATAGGTTCATCGACACGGAAAAGTGTAGTTATCGTTTTCATAATTTTCGGATCTTTCATCAATAAGCCTAACATCTCGGGGTTCTTCTCAAGCAGTTCAAGATTACGTACATACACAGGATCATTCAGGAGATCTTTCAGTGTTTGATCGGCTTGAACACGATTCTTTAGATCCTTTAAGGCTACGCGAGCCCGAACACTAGCAAGACTTTCAAAAATAGAAACGTTGCTTGGATCCAGCTTCGATGCTTTCAGGTAAGCTTCCTCTGCCTCAGAAAATCTCTTCAAAAACTCAAGAGCTGCTCCTTTACGCGAATACCCCTTCGCCCAAGTAGAATTCAGCTTGACGCATTCCTCGGCATCTCTGAGGGCATCTTCGTACTGTCCAACTTTAGCATAAGCAGCAGACCTATTACTGTACAAGACATGATTCTTTGGGTCCAATTCTATAGCAGAGGTGTAGCAGTCGATAGCATTGTCGTACTTGCCCTGTTGGAGGAATGCATTCCCTCTATCCTTCAATTCAGTCGCAGAAGGCATCAGACATGCGCGAACAGCAGAGCAAAAGCGATGAGTGTAACGCAAACCTCGCGGGCGAAACTTTAAATACTATTGGTTGAGGACAGAGAAGCAACGCAGCGCTAGGACAAACATTTAACTCGTCTTATTACTGATTGGCTAGAGCATTGCTTATAGCCAGCATAAGGCATAATTCTAGAACTATTTATTTAATAAATTACTTTTATTAGATAAAACAAACCAAAACTAAAATCGCAAGACATCGAGTTTGCCTATTTTAAGCAAGTGCTATTACTAACAAATATTTTTTTTAGATTGTAAACGATGAGCAAAATAAATAGGATGTTGACGTTGAACCTAATTACTAACTTTCATCCTAAAATTGGATTCCATTCGTCCATTGCCCTTATAAAACCAAAAATATGATGCTATATATTAATTTTATCTATGCATATTATCTAATAAAGACGTAAGCTACCAAATTTTGTGCTTTTTGTTGTCCGCTGATAAATGCTTCGCCACTTCGTGTATTTACATTTTTTGTACCTTTTAAGTCTCAATAAACATCTAATCGAGTTTCCTATTCGTTACCTACCTTTGACCTGCTGCAAAATTTTTAGGTCGTACTCTAGGCTGTCCCTGGTGCAGATTGTGTACGATTTTGAGGTGAACGGCTTGTACCGTACCACACAGGTTCTCACCATTAAGCGCCAAAAACGTGGAGTTAGAAACAGTTGCAATGAGTGCTTTGGTATTGTGGGAAAATTGAGTGCATTTTAAAAAGATCGGAAATTGCTTTCCTCACGCTATGCATCGGAATTTCGTTTCAAGCCTTATATCGCTTCGCCTGTTCATAACGCAAATTTATTTTACCTAATCTTGGCCTTTTATTATAGCTGCATTATAAAATAGTAGGTGGTTGTACCGAATTCATCTTGCTGTTGAAATAGACCATCACACAAAGAGAGTGAACACTTCGGGTATGCCCACAATCGGTCTAATACATAGGTGGTGCCCCCCTGTGGTGGTCTGTGCCTGTATGACCAAAATGTTACATATACGAGTAGACTGGGGAACAACTCCCTTACAACTTCATTTTAATAGCTTGATAAGATGCTTAAGATCTGTAGTATTGGTAAAGAAGTCCACTTTACTGCTTCCTTGCTTTTTAGGTTGAAGTTGATTTTCCTTTTAGTCTAGCTGCTACCCCTCCATGGTAGGGTAATCACCACGCAAGCTTTATGGAACTACCGTCTTAAAAATGTAGGGAAATTTCTCACATTCACTGCTGAACGCTTTGAAAATGCGCACAATTTGATTGCCATATTGTTCTGATTCATAGTAGGAGTGAGTAATAAGAGGGCACACGGTTCTCCGACCCGTGGTGGGAATAATGAACGTGGAGATCTAAACCAAAAAGTTATTTACATAATCCTATGTAACGCGTCGAAATCCAAAGTCATCAACAGACCCGATAGGACCTCACTGTTTAGCCACAGCACCCTTTCTGCAGAGCCCTACACCCCCTAGCCTCCAGAACTACAAGGTAGGATGGGGCCTCAGTAAGTCTGGACTTGTTTACTTTGCTCAGCATTCCTTTGTAGCTTCTGGCGAATCGCGCGTCTACTTCAGACTCCCACCACTTAAACAAACACCGCTTTGCCATCACTGTTATTGTAAGGGTTGTCTGAGAAGCAGGCGCAGGAGTTGCAGCTCTTAGGGGTCTGGATACTCGCCTAGGGAACAGCTCAAACTTATCAACTACCGAGGGGTCCAATATGGTTGACGAACTCTTTCCGACAACGTATGATGCAAATCTCAATAACAAATTTGTTTCATAGTCCAGACCAGCGATGAAGAGCCTATAGAAAATCTTCCATTAAACTTTTGAAGTTGGCTCAACTTGCAGTAGTGGAGAATACTATCAATCAAAGATGATTCGATTCACCTCGCTAAGGCCTACCCTGTTCCAACCTTCAACAGCTCTTTCTCTTCTTTCAGTACGAAAAAAATGCAGTGACTGACAGACCTGTTGTGTTCACTCCGTGAAGGCCAACCACATATGTGATGACTTACATTTCTCTAAAAACAGTTGACTGTTGTGAGAAAGTCGGGTCTATACAGGATTAGGCATGATGTCGACCCACCTTAACTTCTTCACACTATGTCATCAACCAAAGTGGGGCCACCCGAATTCACATGTAACATACAACGTTTTGTCAAAAAAGTCGGAATGCCATATAGATGTGACACCTATGTTAAGCAAATTAACCAAAATTATTGGCTCTATTATGCCATCATGATCGCGACCTCACACTGTGTCACTGGTTCATACACGTCCAGTCGTAACTCTCGCCTACGGTTTTGGAAAGCCATTCAATCTCCGACAATTGTGCGGCTCCCTTCTTTGACTCATTCTAGCCAATTTACTAATTAATTCACCGACGGTTGAATTATTTAATCTCACCAAAAAAATTCACATAAACAGCGAGGAAATGGTGGTAAATCAGTCAAGTAGCACTTCCATCTATACTCTCGTAACAGATTATCCGACCTTGAAACAAACCAATCAGCGTTGAGTGTGTAAAATTTATCTTCCTTATCCTCTCACTTTCAATTTTAAAAATGGCAGAGAAAAAAATGTGCCATAAGTTCAAACAATAATTCAACCTCAAGTATTTTTCTCGTGCTCTAATTTCGAGTGCCAAGAAAGAGCTAAATAAATGTCGACTGGCAGTGAATGTTGAGCGCTTTGTCAACAAGTGCAGTGTCGCTTTGAAAGTGCAGACCTGTGGAAAAAAATCAGAAGAGCGTAAGAACGACCGGCACTTGGGGTCATGCCTCAGTGATCTGAAAAAGGCTACTTCTCAGCGTGTCAACGTGTAAGCGTGTCAAGGCGGGTTTTGGCGAAGGCGCAAAGAGAGAGCATGGCAATTGCCTTTGAAGCGAAGACCATTAAAACATCTTCCAGGGTTATCAATGTACCACAGCAAAGAACACGTGGAAAGGAGGATAGCACATTTATTTAATTAGCCCTGGATAAAGGCTTTCTATATAGCTAATTTGATTGATGAGGGCAGAAAATCGACACCTAAATGGCTCCTCACGGCAATAACAAAGAGTATGAGATGCGTGGAAGTTCCGCTCATAAAACCTAATGCAAGAAAGCTCATCAAAGTCCACCTTCCCTTAAAGTGGTGTTTCTCCCTCTTTTTTTTCAAATTCCAAATGCTAAGGGCACTCGTACTATTTATAGTACCATCCGCAGATCCATTCAGCTTTTGTTCTATCTTCCACAAACAGTTCTTCCTTGCACAATGGAAGGTCAAATGTTCACCCCACAACAGTGACAAGTGAGACGTGGCACGAAACAAGCCAGTCCACTCAGCTGCACTTCAACATGTTTACCCAGTCCTGGACGGGATCCAGGTTATGTAGGTGTGCACTTGTCTCCCCTCCCTTCCCTTCCCTTTTGGTACAGGGTACCATCTGAACCCCCCTCCGTCCACGACGATCGATTTTTAGCAAAACAGCAACTGCAGAGTGCACAAGGGTCGATGAAAGCACCAATTTGTTGGGTCAAAGCCGTTCTAACTGCATCCTTTATATTTATCAACAAAGTAAGAGACATTCTGGAAGGAGGAGGTCTAATTGTGATTAGAATTGTGAGGGTGCTAGAATTAATAAAGGTGGATGAGAGGAAAGTGATGCAAGCGGTGAAGTCGACATCGCCGTGGTCGAGGCATTCAACATTAGGCAACTATAAAATTGATGTTTGCGCTTAGATGCCAACGGGTCATGACTTGATCCATTCCATGCCAGCCATGCATCTAAGTCGCCTCGGTAGAGCAAACGGCAAGTGAATTAGGAAGACCGTCGGTTTTCTCACCCATCATTCTTCGGGTAGAGAAAAATCGTTAGACCCTGCTAACTCACTACATAAATATGATCCATTTATCAGAAAAAAGTGAGTCCTTAGAAATCCACTCTCCAACATTACATGTAAGAATTTTTGGTTGCTTCAAAAGTCGACGAGACGCTTTACAATGTTCTTTGCTTTCTCTTTCACACCACAGCTCGCTTAAAGAGGTATCGAGACGCAATTCAAAAGATAAATTATCCGAAAAAAGGCAAATAAACCTAGCAGCAACTGCACAGAAATTTACGAACAGCAGTCGGTGGGGAAGAGCGGACAGCATGAAACGGGGAATCGGGGAGAGGGGGTCATGCAGACATTTCCGGAATGTTCAATGATTCTTTGTTCTTGTATACTGGTGCAGGTAAGCATTCTTTTCTCCTCATATTCTAACACGTCTGTTTGAGTTTTTCAAAATTTGGTAAAGGCAATATTTTTTGGCAGTACTTTAAACCGCTGTGTGGTGCTCCGGGTAACCTGAATTCCTGTTTGGTGAACTGTACTGTCCAATGAAGGAGGCCTCCTCATTGAAGGTCCCTACAATGTCAAAAACGAGACACAGTCAAAAAATATGCAATATGATCTGATTCTTTCAAGAGTCAATGACTTGGAATTTGCTCGCTTTTCTTTTTTGAGGAAAAATAATTCAAATTTGCAATTGGTTAATTTGCTTGAGTGCGATGCTTTGATTGGTCAGCAGTGACCATTCAAAGAGCGAGGTCTGAGGATGAAATCTGATTGGGTAGTCAGTTTCAAAAATAAATGATCTGAGATGAAGACGAATGATAGCATTTTTTCTGCCAATTTTGTGTTAAATACAATGACAAAATAAAAATTTATCACATCTGAAAATGCTGCAGCAGTTCCGATTGTTGCTTTTTTGTCTTGACGGCCTGTTCGCGATAAAATTGGCACATATTTCCGCTTGCTAACGGCAAACGGTTTTAATTGTTGGGCAGAGGCTGAGATGCTCAAAAGAAGGTAAGGCGTGTTTAACTAGTTATAACGCCTCCGTTACAGGCCTAACCACTGACTTGGTGACCACATTTCCTTCTTCCCCATTTCTAGTAGTTTGTCACACCAGCTCGGACCCTTTCGAAACTATACAAGCACAAAAACAGACGTACGCAATCATTCGTCCG
>UYWX01000286.1:0-20432 GCA_900622495.1 Hydatigera taeniaeformis
CTTTGAGGGACAAAAACTAACAGCGGAGTGTCGCAACAATGGACTGCCACAATGCTCACATTGTACCCGTCTTCACCCTTCAGCAGTTCGAAAAGCCTTGAAGAGTGAACTGGAGAACAGGAATTAGGTGCGAACATGATGTGAACTCTCCCTCCCACATTCAGTAAAAATTTTCAGAAGCCATCAAAACCTCCTCCAAAAGATTTATTAAACAACACCCACTTCCTTGCCCTAAGCGACTAAATTGACTTGGAGTGGTTTTTGAAGAGAGGCTTCAGATGTCAAAAAGGGGTTAACTTCACTTCACCTCACAGTACTTTACAAGCAAAGCGAAAAACTCCGACTTTTTTGCACCAAAATGCGCTCTATTATTAGTCGAGCCTTGACTATCAGTAGTCAGATAAAATAGATAATTTTGACAGCAGTAGTGAATATTTAGGAATTGGAATAAACAGAGAGAAACTTCTAATGTACTTATTCAGCCCAAACACTTCCCTTCAGTAGAAATCAGGGAGGCAAAAGTAAAGTTCTTTTTTTCTTAGAAAGAAAAATAGTCCCACATTCGACCTGGTGAAAGGGAGTAAACACCCTCCATACCAACTGCTATTAATCAGAGAGAAGGTGGACAGGCAAAAGCGTATTGCCTTAAACTAAGTCAACTGGAAGAAACTGAGTTTGTCATTTGACAACCGTTGGAAAATTATTAACTTTAGCGTAGGAGTGAAAATTGAGTTATTACTTGAGGAGACAATGCGAAAAAAAGCAGCTCAGTTTTGGTGACGAGTCACTGAAGGACTCTATCAGTGGATCTCCACCAGTGGTTGGACCCTTCTGTTGGTTAACGGTCTATCCTTCTGTCTCCACAAAATTTTCGAAACCCCGCAGAAGCAAAACAAATCCCATCTTGAAGGACAAACAACCGAAATTCTACTGCTGGGTAATGGAGGATCGCATGTACTTGGGGTGGGAAGATTTTCGACTATCCCTAATAGAAGGACCACAAATGACATCAATTTACGGTAAACATTCTGGTCCCATGACAAACATAAACATCAGTAAAAATTGAAGCGTCCAGAATAAATCCTGAAGCACCTGAAAGTATTGGATTACAGAATTGCCTGAAGACGTCAACTAAGTCTACATGCGACAGCTCTTCCACTTCTTTACTGCTCAAGAGGAGTCTAGAGAGACAATGGCTGGGAAGGAAGAGAGAGTGAAGGCTCCACCTTATCCCTTGTATGGGTCTGCTTTCCTGTTAGCGTTTATATAACAAAAGATGAATGGAGTTGGTGACTTGCACACCTCTGCATACTCAAATCCAACTCCTGGACAGGAAGCAACTCTAGCCTCAGACGAATTGCCAAGGGGGATCAGTGACGGTGCGGTCAAATATCGCTTCAATTGTGTGTGCAAACTCGATGACTGGTGGAAATGTTTGTGCTAGCCAATGTCGGAGACGACCCAAGGAAAGCATCGAAGAAGACGTTGAAAGGAGAGGAGAAGGCACCTAGTGACTTAACTATCAACTCAGTTTTGGTAATGGACCACATAAGGTTGCTTAGACCATTACGCATCCTTCTAACCACATCAGTGACTCCAATTCCTTCTGTTGAGTGGCAATACGTACTCTGTCTCGTGCATTGTGCCTTCTTTTGTGTTTAAAGAGGCGTCAATCCTCCCCACTCACCTTCTCTCAGTTATTTTGGGTCAGTGGGGACAGATTAATGATTGCACAAGTGCATTGATTTAAATTAGTCACTAAATAGTATGCAATCCAGTGGTGATAAACATGGTTTTGTTTCCTAAACAAAGGTGGACTGCCAAAAAATGACAAACGGACAAGGTGTTCAGTAGTCCTACCTCAACAGTAGTTCTCTTTCCGACTACTAAACAATCAACCACTTCCCTGACCGAAACAGAATGCAGTAGGTTCTACAGGGTTTGTTCCCCTAGGTGAAATGGCAATAAGTCCAGGCATGAAGTTACCAGTTACTATGTAATAGTCGCAGCCTTATTCGCAAATGTTGAAGAATGAGAGGTAAGTAACCGACCCGAGAGGTATGCAGAAACATCCATGCGCTCTTTCAAAAACAACAAAATGAATGAAAACTGTGCACATGAGGCAATGCTTCTTTAAATAGCAGCTTTACCAATCAACTTGATAAATTGGGGACCAAGGCACGGCAGAGCAGAGACAGCGGATTACAAAAAAGTGGGAAGGAAATATGGAAGTAGAACTCGGAGAGGTAGAAATGAAGGGGTCAACAGCAGCAATCATTTTGATGGTTCCACTGATCCACTAGCACTAGAACATTGCAAACCACCAAACTTAGTCCTCCACAAAGTATGCGCAGACGCTTTATAGAAGGAAGCAGACAGTCTAGCACAGTTTTAATACAATTTTCGGTCGCTAATGCTTCAAACAGAGGATTGATTGTTTAGAAAGGGTATGGATAGATAAAAAGCGTAAAGGAAGTGGTCAGCCCATTAGATGTCTTCAAAGAACGCGAAACCATTTGTCCAGCATACTGGCAACAAAGGGACCTCGGCCACCACTCCGCAAGGTACTACCAGAATCACTAACGTTATGGCCACCTTATTCAATTTCTTCTCTGAACTTCCATTTTCTCCTGCTTATTAAATGCCCCTTACATGTAAGAACTACGCAGTAGTTAGGCAAAGTTGAGTGTCACATCCATCAGATGTTAGTAAGGCGAGTGCAATCAGCACAGTGCACAGTTAAATAGCAGAACTGATATACCCAGGTTTCTGGACTTGTTCACGAAGCACGCGGACAGCATCATCGTTGCTCATATCCTCGAAGGAGATGCCATTAACCTCAAGCAGCATATCGCCAGGTTCAATGCGCCCATCCAAAGCAACGGCACCACCACGCATGATAGAGCCCACGTAGATGCCACCGTCACCTGCACGGTTCGATTGACCCACAATGGAGATGCCCAGATAATTCACCGCCTCCATCTT
This sequence comes from Hydatigera taeniaeformis, assembly GCA_900622495.1. Taxonomy (NCBI): domain Eukaryota; kingdom Metazoa; phylum Platyhelminthes; class Cestoda; order Cyclophyllidea; family Taeniidae; genus Hydatigera; species Hydatigera taeniaeformis. Next base: position 2,986 of record UYWX01000286.1, read on the forward strand.
CAGCGTTACCGTCATTATGTTCAATGACATTGTCGAGTCCGTCATGCTGCTGTATGAAGACGCCTGAGTATGGAAGGCAAGGTAGAGATGAGAGCCCTCTCCACCGTAATCTGAGGCTATTGTATTTCAAAATTACGACTAACTGGATGATGACTAGGGGAAACGTCAATAAAGGCAAAAATGTTGCCTCGCGAGTTTCTTCACTGTCAAGCGCATAACTCCACTGATGTCACGAATGTTACCAGCCCTCCCTTGCACCCCCCCCCCCGGCAAGATTACTGGATACCTTCAACAAGGCTATTTATAACCTCCTATCTTCAGGGTTGACTTGAGCGTTACACGGTGTGGCAGCATTTCCCAACCCACTCTGACAGAACAATGACAATCCTGATTTTGCTAACTAGAAGGTATGCCAAACGAAAGGTGCGTAAGAAAAGCATCCTCCTCGGGTGCAGGAGGACTAAGAAGACCACATCAATCTCGACTTTGGTACATTAATAAAAATAAACTGAGAGATCATTATCGAACGATTTGAAATGTTCTTTATAAGAAAGTTAAGTACACTTTAGCCATAGTGAAGCTAGTAAAGCATAACGGTGAGGACGAATAATTATTTTAAATACACATGCACACGCTTAAAGTTTTATGGAGCAGTTTGGGTGCGAAGCGAGTAAGTGTGAACTACCACTCTGTGCACATCAGGACGATCATTAGTGCTGCATTTCAAATGTAAACACCATCGATGCAGCCCACCTGGTAGAAGTCGTTAGCATACCCGAATGGGGCCATAAATGCATGTCGTGCACCCTCCCCCAAACCAGACAGGCAGCACTCATCATGGAAATGTTCTTTTGCCGCCACTATGATTCACGGAAAGGCTTTGGACGACTGAAGATGATGAGAACATTACAGAAATGTTAAGAGTGCCACAAGTGACAAACAAAACTATGCAATAATGGAGTATCTCAATCATGTGCTCAAATGCATGGGAGTTTCGCCACTTCAGTGTCCCAAACACCAAGTGCGATGCATATGACTCTGCTTGCAGTTGCGTTCATCCCTCGCCACATTCTGGTGTCGATCGCTTCGATCTGTGGCTGAATGACGCCATGAGAACAAGGTATGCCTTTGCTTGGTAGGAGATACCCCAGAGAGTGACGTGAGTATACTACTCTATGCCTTTAAATCCTCCTCAATATGGGTAAGGCTCTCTTCACGCTTCCTATAGTCCTTTTTCGGATTTATAACAACTGCCTGCCTCTTTGTATGCCACAAGCGCTACCAATTCAGTAGATGATGATAGCTTCCCTATACCTGAAGAGAGGGTAGGTATGCACGAGGGAGGAGAAGGATTCGGCCACCCGATGTTCGATGTCATGCGCTTGATTGTACCTCCAAGCCACCACTCTACACACCACCACAAATAAAAAAACTTCCAAAGCCTATTTACAGCCATGGGTAAGTAACTGCCATTTTCAGGAAGGAAAAAGGACTGAGACATACTTTTGCTAGTCTGCATTAAAAAAATACAATTGTTTGCTTTTGACAGCCTCGAAAGTGAAACATCACGCAATTGATTCATCGCTTTTAGTAGCCTATAGAAAATAGTTTTCCAAATTGGGCGTCTGGGTGGTGGCTCTTGCAGAAAATGCTAGAAAAACAAGACCTATCTGTATGCTTGAATAAAAACCGACGCTTCATGATTTTTTTTCCTTGCCTAACTGCAACGAGGTGGAGTGTTTTGCCATAAACATCCAGTATCAGATTTAAATGATTTGTGGTTAACAGTTAGTGATTCCTGTGGTTGGACGGTGAAGGCATTGCCTTACTCCGTCAAAACCACTATTTCATGCTTTGGTTGGTGGAAGAGTGCAAAAATAAGTAAGGATTTCGTAAAGATTGTATAGTCAACACAGTTTAGGAGACGTTAGATAACTCGTGTTCCGCTTAATGGAGTCGTACTTCGAGCCTAGAGTGCAGTGCCAAAGTCCTCTCATCAATCAGATCGTCCACACTTTTCATATTTACGTCATAATCATGTCACCACATTTCTCAATGTCCTTCAGTCCAATTCTATATGTTCTGAGGGGAATCGAATCCACCGGAGATAACTTTATTGCGCAATCCCTATTGACATCACCTCAAAACAGAGTAGGGAACATTGTAAGGCATGGAGGGAAGCGAAGCACCAACCCAAACGAGTGGCATTCCATGCGTAAGTCCTGCATCCATAAGGTATTGTTGTAGAGCCCTAACCTGGGACGCAGCACGTGATTTGCCTATTCCATTCAAGAGGATGACATTGTGTTGTGTTGACTGTCAATGGTTTGAATATCGCAAGCCCAAGTCCCCACCTCCTTCCTGTCAGTGTGGCATTGTCATATATGTCCAAACAAAGCCTCTCTGGATGACTGGAGTACTAATTGGGCAAGGCATTAGAGGCTATTTCTCAGCTAGCATTTTCTGGGCAGCTGAATCGACTAGTCGTTACGCTGTCACAGTGAAATTGTCAAACTGCACTTACGAAGTAGGTATCCAAAGAGCTAACGCAAAAAATGACCCAGAACAAGAGAGGGGCAAATGTTTTGCCTTACAAAATGATTTATGTGCATTGCCAAAGCAACTGTCAAGGGAAGCCAAAAAAAACAGTAAAACAATCATTGCAACAATTTTATCTTTTAAGTAGCTTCTCAACAACCAGCATTCTCTAACATGTACAGATGGATCCACTCGAATGAGCACGGAGTGCTGAACTGAAAAAGTGGGAAACGTTTTTTTCGAGAGCACCAAAAGGAAACAACAGATCGTCAAACCGCCTATGAGGATCTATACTTGTGGCGAATTGGCTGTTGCCGGAGCCAGGAAAACCTCACGTTAACTTTATGTTTTCAATTCCAACCCCTCCATTGGTAATGCTAGTTGTCATCAAATTTATGATGGGGATGTGGCTCATATTTGCGGTGTCACAAACCGCAGACTATGCCTCTAACCTATTACAGCCTATGCTCCGTGCCATTCCTGAGGGACCGAGGTGAAGATTGAAGCCAGACAAGGTAACTTAACGAGGCACAGAAGACATTGTCAACTAGTAATCAGTAAAACTGTTAAGGTAGTAGCAAGTGAGTCACATCGTGAAAAGATGATAAAGAGGCTGTTAGTGCACAAGCTGCCGACATCGTTGTTGTTGCTGCTACTGCTGCTACAATTGCGGAGGTGCGTGCACGTGCACACACACACACACACACACACACACGGATGATTAGTGGACAAGGCTAGATGATAAATGTGTGCATGTGTATGTGGAATAAAAAGACGTGTGCGTGCGCCCGCGTGCATGCTTAACCACGCACACGATTTGGTGCACTGATAAACAATACACACATGCACAGATATCCAACAGTCCAATCACTCCTGCTCTTTTCACTGCTTGCCCATCCATCTACGGCCATGTAAGCATAGCATCCTCCCTCCCCTCTTTCCTTTTCCCTTATTAGCAAATTTCCATGGCTTACATCCTCACTAATCCGACTGATGGGCATAAAACGTCGACGGCGCCGTTGTCTGTGAGCTCCGTAGCGTATGGAGGACATAGTCGTCCCAGTAGCCGTAGAGAACCTTCAAAAAAAGCACACAAATAAAGTCTTCCCTTGTTTGTGCATATGGGTAAATTACTTTACATCCTTACAACCACACCCTCTACTAGGCAATGCTAGTTAATTTTGGACAAAGTATTAGGTAGTTGCAAAACTACTTTTCATCATAGGTGGTATGCTTTCAGTCGCACTCCCTCAAAAGCCGCAAATGTCTCCTAGGGCGACTTACCGGCTAGATTCATCCTCCGAATCAAAGAAGCTCGTGGACTCCAAATCGGAGCTAAGCATTGAAGAGGAAGTGTCGTAAATGCTTTGGTTCCCTCTTCCAAGTTTTCCCAGTCTCGAGCCTTTAAAAAAAGTCGGGAAAGGTTACACAACTTTTGCATACAACTAAGCCCAAAAAAGCAATATCGTCTAGAAACGTCAATGCACTTTGGCATTTTGCCCTTCAGAATAAATGTGAAAGAGGAATGACTAATCCAGTTTCCCTCGTAGACCGTATACTTATGCACCAAGCACATGTACAACTGTGTCTTCGTTTCCATGCGTTCAATTGCGTTGTGGGTTTCGCACTGTCGAGTCTAAAGGTCGAGGAAACGACAGAAAAGGCGAGCTTGCATACTAAATAGCCGAATATTTCACCACTGAATTCAAATGAAAATGAGTTATTTGTTATTGGCGTTGCCGATATCGAGTTTCCCATGTATTCACCGGTTTGATACTCATACTGGCATCCAGCTCAAGTCTAGGACCGAGTAACAAAGCAGGAATAAGGAATGAGGGAGGACAAGAAAACTTGCCCTGTTTGTAGCTTTGGAAGTTTCGAAGTGGAGGAAGATGATCGCCACTGCATACTGACTCACTGTCACCGCAAGTTTCACATTCATCACGGTTGTCATTGGCGTTCGCCTTGTTTGAAGTCGCATTTCTACCTGGTTCATCATGGAAATCACCAGTTCTGGCGCTTAAAAGGAAAGAACTTACTAAAAAGAGCAGGACATTAAGCCAATTAATACGCAAACAATACTGACATAGTGAGTCAACCCTTCATAGGATAATGTAGAATTGTACTGGTCAATCAAACAAGTGACAATTCCTGCATTGATAAAGGTGCGAGGCATGACAATGCATGCAACCTATGACAGATTGACATACGCAGAGTAAACGCTGCCGAAAAATCCAGATGTTTTTAAGTCTATTTACAAGCTGACAGGGGTGAGAGTCATCATTGTGATCAGGTGATTCGGTTATATTTTGACCTGCAACTTAAAATACAGCGGCTGCCAAATGTCGTAAAAATCTCAGATGTAGGTTGCCCTGAATGGCAGTAAATTATGAATAAAAATCAAGAAACGGAGGGACTCTGACAAAACCGATGCACTTGCAGTACAGGAAAAGCGTAAAATACTCACACTAATCCATCACCAGTGGAAGAATGGTTGTCCGATTTTGCACTTCCATCGGCGGTGACAAGCTTCCATGCAAATAGAACAAATATAAGCTTCAAAACAACTGTATAAAACTATGAAACATCAATTCTAGCAAGTAAACTACTAAACGAAACGCTCAACCATAGGGAACTAATAATACCAACCAACAAAGTGACGCAGATAACCGTATGAAAGACCATTGCCAAAGCAGATACAAGAAATTTGAAGAAGCGTAGATTAGTAAGAGAAGTAGAATAATCGCTAAGTACTGGGATAATCCCCACTCCAGGAAATAGGGTCAGCTGTGGGAAAAGCCTTGATATCAACAAAGATAATATACAATATTTTTCCAAAATACGTTTGTTGCATAGAAAGAATGCAAGTACATTCAAGTACACGACAAGTGAAAGCACTAGTAAAAGTCAAGGTAAAGGGGACAAATTTGCATGAAGGACAGGCATCAGATAAAGTAATTTAATCTAGAAGGTCGCGCAGTGTATTACTCAGCATAGGAATCAGACGTAAGTATATACAGACAAATTAAATACCTTTAGGAATGACTAAAATAAGGCTAAATATAGGTGTTTACTAATGCGGAAAATGCCATTGAAAATAGCAAGGTCAGACAAACTCACCCATGCTATTACCCTCCCATTAAAACAGGGGAGACAGGCTGAGTCATCACTAATCTCTTCTTTCACAACACTAACGAAAATGCACATCAGAGGCGCAAATTACCCAAAATCAGCGTCAACCGACTTGAAGAAAAACTTGTAATTCGGTCTGTTTAAAGCGGCTTTGAAGTCGCCAAGAGTAACCTTATCCGCATTTACTGATAACTTTACTAGATAAGGTGTGTTTTCGTCGTCTATATGGTAAATAATTTTGGTATCCTCCATATCACATTTAAAGCCGCACAATAGCACATTACATAATAGAGTCACAAGCCTTAAATTAGTCCGCCAACTTATGAAGGTTCGTTTCGATAAGTATAAACAAATGCAGGTCATTTTATATGGTTCGCTTAATATTTATAATTAAAATTTAAAAAATTAAAGGTTAACAAAAATTTTTATTAAACAATGTCTTTAAAACTAAAAGTTTTAGTGTTATTTGGTTTTTAAGCCAACTTTGTTGATTTTAGCTCTCATGCTTCACCTACGCGCATCTCTGGCAAAGGCACCACTTATTTTTAATAATTATGATCTACTGTGGTACGTATTCTTAGTAAAGAAAATAAAACTTGCAGCTTCTTTACGGTCCCTTTACTGATTCATGGACGTAAGAGCTTTAAGCATTTGGGCTAAATTGGTCCCCATAGGTTTTGGCTGATACCCATCAAATGACCTTTCCTACACAGATTGAGGTAATTCTGAGTCTAAATTGATCCTAATTATAAGTATTTACATCTAATATTTTCGCGATGCAGTAAAATTCCTGTAGCGTACTGAGCTTGACGCCGGATAGAAGCAGACAGCAATTATGGCTGAATGGATGTATTCCATGGAGAGCAAAGCCCCTACACCTGAACATGTCTCCAAGGCCGGACTAATCTTAACTTAACCTCCAGACCTCAGGCGATCAAATAAACAAAATAATGCTACTTATTTGGTGATACTGAATGCCTCGTCACCAAATTTATTGTGATCAAAATTAGATTAATTATTGCAGCTTCCCGAGACTTCCCCAGGTAAAAGAAGGTGCTAAGTTAGGCTGAATACATGTATTCTAGGTATAGAAAAGGGATCGGCCTGAGCTTGGCCCCGAAGGCAAGCTCAAACGACTGGAAGGACTTCAGGTGGTCACGTATGCAAGGTACTACAATGGTCCTTTTGTCAAGGTTATGTAATAGCTCGCCTTTTCTCTATCAAGTAACTTGTTTCTCAAATTTGCGTAAATAATTTTTGCTGCAGGTGTGAGCAAAATTACGTAAATTTATCCGAACATCGAGCATTATTTACCTAGCATTAAAAGACCACTTTGTCTGTCTTTACTCAGTTGCATCACACATTAAAACCTGCGTTGTTGATAGTGGTCATTTTGATTTGATATTACTAAACTAAAGCGAATTTGCAAAAATAGGGTTGACCTAGCCTTTCTCCCTTCGTCCACCATGGTAATAACATGTTGACGTATTTCTCGTCGAATACTGTTTATGCCCTTGTCATTTAAGGGTTCCTAATGGATTTGCCTCCACACTTTGTCATCGCACCGGTTCTATAATTGCAAATATAAAGCTGGGCGGCTTACTTCTACCCTCGTCAAGCACAATAAATACACAAGCGTTTGTTGGGATTATCGAAATGCAATTTTTATTTGGAGTTGCCTTACAGACAAAGAGCACCCCTTTGATGCAAACATGATGGGTCACACGCCTGCCATTGATCTCAAAAATGATGCAAATGATTCCTGAACTCACATTAACTCCATGTGACTTAACTGCGTCCAGCCCATCCCCTCAATGCACAAATATGACAGTTGAGTTGAGAGGAGAGCGTCTATTCTCTCAAGCTTCGGAACTAACGGAATGGATGGCTTCTAGAGTGGTTGAATTTAATCGCCTTTGCGGACTCATTCTGCTGTGGGAACCCAAAGCATTTGTGAATTCACAAGTCGTCGGCAAAATTATTCTGTACTTTACCTTTAACTTGAAGCTGGTAACTTGCCTAATAGAGGAGCTGTCTTCATGCTGGCTGACAGTAGACGCACAATGTCAGCGCTGGCGTCAGGCAGTGTCAAATTTACCTTCACCATTTCGCTCGTCTCAACTTGTGCCAAATGCAAAAACACATCTTTTTGGTTCGTCTTGAAACAAGTCGGGCCAGTCCCTACCATTGCCTACGCGTTTTTTCAAACTTGACTTCACTCTGATTATGCGAGAAGGATGAAATGTTTAGAACCCATTGTCAAGTGTAAGGCCTATTTGGACTTGGCATGTGAAAGGTGGTCACACGCTTAGAGACAACAAAGCACAAAAATGCGCTCCCATGTCATTGCTAACGGAAGGCTTTGTTCACAAATTGGCCTGTAATGCCTAGAGAGGAAGTCGAGGCGATTTTAGATGGTTAGCAAGTGCAAAAGTGATGAAAGTTTTAAACATGAGGCATTATTCTCAAAATACATGCTTTTCGGCGATGTCGTGTCTTGCACACGAAAGGCCATTATGGTAATCAGGCCACGAAGCACCTGCCAACTCCATGCAACATGCAATGTCCCTACCTTGTCACGGATTGTCAGTGCTACCAAAGCCTGCAAAATAATGACTTCACGTGCTAGTGGTAGTATCACTTAAAGCTACAACGTGAGCGAGTGTTAGACTGATTTCACCCATTACTCTAAAGGAAAGAGGTAAGAGGTATCAAGCAATTTCAATAGGCTTCGTTATGAAACAGGCTTCGAATATTCCAGCACAAGGTGCTCTTTTACTCTTTAGCTTTAAAATTGTGACTTTTGTGCAGAATCGGGGAAATTGTATCCAACTTGCTGGCAGATTTTATGGTTGAACCTCCGACCGAGGGTGGTTGATTACCGTTTCCCACAAATGAAGCTCTCAAGCTCTCAGACTCTCAACTTGTGCGTCTGTGCTTTTCTTCTGCTCTAAACAAGAAGATGAGCTTTGATCATATGCACCAGGTGTGACACAAACAAGATCTACACAAATTGGCACAATAGCATATTCATCTTTACTGTGGAGCCGCAAATCAGGCTAGATGCCCATCGAACTGCTGGCGAAGCCATACAAAAGCTAATCGTCACATTTAAGGTTTGAGCAACTAGCGTGGCCGCCTGTGCCCCTTTTAGAAGTGTGGGTCAGGTGGGAAATCAGCGCTCTGGGATCGGAGGCAGCCAGTGGCAATAAAATTGGTCCCATCGCAACATTATGCCATTTGACCAAAACATCAACAGAGCTACTTGACAGCAACATCAACCCCTGATTTTAACCTTAGCAAGGCACAAATTGATCTATGATGTACAATGAGATTTGAAATAGGATAAAATTCTTTGAAAAATGTCCATGCTACTTACATAATAAGTAGCATTTTAAACACATTTTAAAATCATCTCACAATTATATGCATTTTAGTTCTATTTAAATTATACTTTTCAGCAGAGTGTTCGGGGAGGGGGGCACCTTGAGTGCAAAATAAAGAGTCGAAATGTTATCGTTGCAGTGAATAGTGTATTTTCCACCAATGCGTTTAATGTGCGAGCTGATAGTTTACTGTCGACCTGGTTAGGACCAAGTGGCGGGTTACATGCCGATTTTTCTATGGTGGTTTCGTTTTAACGCGTCTCAGCGCTCGTCTCACTGGAGTTCTGTTTATCTCTGGCCCTAATACTGACACTAACAATGTCCTTTTTGCAAACAGGATCAGCACACTTCATTTGTTTGCTGTAAACATTTCCGCGCTTTAAGCCGCCGATGGCGGGAGGCGGAGAATGTCACAAAGTAAGGCGACATAACAGCATGAGCTAAAATGCACCAAACTGATTGCAACATGAGCCACATTTGAATAGCAGAGAGGGATGTCGACATTGCCCCCGCAATCCACCAGAACGTAGTGAGGAGCGATCACTCGCGAGGCGAATTCTCTGTTTTTTTTTATGGCGGAAGGCATTTTAGCGCTTGCCTGGGACTTTAGTTAAGGCCTTTGCAAAGGAGCGAAAGGCGTTACACCAGGTAAGAATAAATACTTGTGCCAAATGTCTACCTATAAACTTCGGCGTTTTGTCAAACGGTGCCTTTCTTAAAAGTACAGCACAAGGACAAACGTGTTTTCTAACGAAACCAATTTTAATAAATAAGAAGTGTGTTTTCTGTTGTTAGCGATCTATCTACCACTTCACGTCTTCATTCAATCACAATTACTTGAAGACCACACCTTCGCTTAAGCATAGTCTAGGGTCATAAAAAAACACGAAATGAATCACTAAACCAGTTGAATCTTCGAGTGCATAAAGTCTCTTATGCATGGTACAGTTTTTGGAAGAACCCACGGCTGTGCTTAGTCATGATCACTTGCGAAACCGCTGCTTTAATAAAACTCTTAAATGAGCTTAAGTGTAGAGGGGCTTTTAGCACACTCCTCCTCATCCCCCAATAAATTGCAGTTGAGGTGTCAATCTCAATCAAGTACTCATGTTGTGCCATCGAGCCTCGGTGATTAATTGTGGAGCATCTGGAATACCTCTTTTTCCACCGAGTCCAACGATGACGATCACGCAGATGCTGCCGCTGATGATGGGAATGACGACGATGGCTGTGATGATGATGAGGAGGAGGAGGAAGAAGAAGAGAGGAAGGGATTGGAGAATTTGCCGCTGAGGTCGATGTGGCAAGGGTAGAGGCGATACTAATAACACCTTTAAAATGGATTACCGAATCCACAAATAAGTTACAATTTAAAATTTTCCTTTTTGCAATTAATCTTTGTGATAACGTGATGTTAGTCAGATGGTGCTTTGGAAGGCCAGCAGGTTCCGTGTCATCACTTCCCCTTCTTCAGCCACAAGTTCTGCTTGTCACATCCTCTTTGCTGGTGGAAATAGCAACTTGGCATGCGACATTAAGACTTGTCCAATAATTTATCACCTATGGGGCCCCTTCTGACCAAACTCTTTTTTGAAACCTTCAATTCTAAAAGTCTTACGTGCTCATATAACACCTCAGCATGGATATATTTGATTTTCTTGTCAGAAACTTGTCTATTCTGTCAAAAGAAATTGCAATAAATCTTCATCATAGTTTCTTAAATCGCTGTTAATGAAATCGCCGACCGATATTTCTAAGGTCGTTTTAGGTTTCCCACTGCTGCGATTTGTTAACTTTGATTGCTATGGCATAACAACCAACTTATACCATTCTACAAAACAAACTTATTCTCTGGTTCTCTCTTTGGCCAGAAGAGAATCGCTGGCACCGCTGCTAGCTGCACACACACACGAGCGAATCAACAACGTGCGCGTTCGCGTGCGTGCACACGTGGGAGCGCGTGTCAGGCGTAAACACATGCCATCCATCTCGTGGTGGCGGTGGTAGCAGCGATTATTGCGGGTATGTGCTACTCTGCTGTGCGCGTTTAGCCTCGGTACCCTCACATCGGACTTCCGCTTACTGCATGAACTCGCCTGCCTGTACTGCTGGGTAAGTCCAAACTTGTGCCCGGTGGCGTTGACATGTGTTGGGCCTTTTTTGTCATTCAAACCGAGTCTTATTAGCAGTCTGTTACTAAGTTTTAAACCAAGGTCAGAATCTGATCGACTTCACCACCCATGACCACTAAAAACACCCCATCCACATCACTTCACAAGATCTCATTCTCACGAACTGCTTTTACAACCTTTTTTGTTAATGTGTCTATGCCGTTACAAATTCTTAGCGAAATAAGGTCGTGCCAACTTCTGTATAGATTTGATTTTTCTCTCAGCTCATAGTTTGACTATCCCCAACCACAAACATCAGCATGGCTCGCACCGTGTTCCGATTAAAACATAAGCAGTAATGCGGCTGTGACTCGGTCTCCGTCGTGGTTCCAACCGTTGTCTAGACACACCTCCTCTTCCCCTGTATTCACAATCTACCACCACGCTGTTTGAATGAGTAAATTGGCGTTGATATGACTGAATGATTGGTTGGCTGGCTGGCTGGTTGGCACCAACAGAATCAAGGCAATTTGATTACACCCAATGACAGTAGTAACCCACACCGCTAATTTGGCATTAGTCGTGAAACCGCTACCTCCATATGGGCTGCTAACTGACCGCTTACTAACAAAAAAGGCAAATCAACGCTAGTTTGAGACCTACCATTCCTTTATCGCACCAATCCAAAGCGACAGATCGAAGAAGAGGCCGTCTCTAGTCTGCTTATCACTGACTCCATATTCATCACCATCCGTTGGGTCACCTGTCCACCTGTCGTTTCACGGACAGGCTCCAGCACCAAACCTTGTGACATGACGGGTTTGGGGGGCGAGGAATGGTGACCACCGCTGCGAGCTTCATTTAACTACTCCAAGGTTAGGGGATTGATATCGCAATAGTTCTCCTCGCAGCATCATGAGACTCAGGCAGTGTAGGATGTAAATAATTTAATTTTCATCTGTCAAGCCTCAAACAATGCAATTAAAGTTCAGTAATGCCTCCTGCACTTGGCACTTTTGGCATCCACTGCCTTGTGGAACTCTAGGCGCGATCCACTAACTACAACTTTTTATTTTTAAACCGCGTGAATGTTTTGGCAGTCCATTTGCATTCCACTGTCAGGCCTCAGGAAGTGTATTTATTTATTTATCTAAATCTGCACCTCAACTAATCAAGTCGAGTATGCGCTAGCCTTTGATGGGAAGTGGCATTGTTCCTTGTAGGGTCATGCAGACCGGTCATGAGGTGGACTGAAGAGAAGTTGACAACTGATGCCGCAACAAATTCGTCACCCCACCGAACCGTCTTAGCCATCGTCTTGATCTCTTGTGGGTTTCCAGAAATGAAGTCAGGCCAATGTAGAAAGACCTACTGACTTGTTTGTCAGCTTGTCGAGTTGATTGCTTTGCGAGGCAGTAATGACTCTACCCGATGACAGAATACGACCCACCCTTGTCACCACAGACGTCAACGTCAAGAGCTGAGGCTCCACAATTTCATGCACACACGCAGCATAATGGAAAAACCTCAGTTGATTTCTCACACAGTCTGTCAGATGTGCGAGTAGATAATTTGAATGAATAGCTGTCAAACACGTCTTCTGTCAATGACATGAAATGTAGGCCTGGACAGTAATGGTGATGAGTCCACACTGACAGCTGTCTAAGTCGTAATGCATGTCTGCTTTCCAACAGTTGATTCAATTCTATGAAAACTTTCTACATTCATATGTAAAGTTACGCACTTCTTCCGTCATCATGGTGATGTCTTCTGCTTTTTATCCCACATTCGCCCTACCCCCTCCTCCCTGGAGTCCAGAGACTCCTCTGCACTTTCCTCATGGACACCAGTGATCCTGCAAATTTCATTTCAGACCCATATAGGAGTTTAAACTCAGTCCTGCGAAATGAATGCCGACGTGATGGAAAGGCGGCGGAAGGCGACGGAAGAGTTGATTAGTCAAATAGAGGGATGCCTAACGGAGCGTCTCTTGAGGGAACAACTCTCTGACCTCTATCATCCAATTCCTGCTCTCGTGCCTCAAATCTCTGGACCCTCCTCCGTTCGTACAGTTTGTTCATCAACAAGTGAATGTAAGGGCTGGCCAAGTTCTCGTTCGCATTCTCTTTTTAAATTCATTTACACCCATTAGTACCGATCCCCAATTCATCACCATCAATGGGATTGCTATAGACAATTCAAAGCACAATGAACATGTCAATTTTTGTGCAGAGGTAAGGACTTTTCTGGACCACGTAAGGTGCCTTTTGACAAGCAATCCTGGCTCACAAACTTTAGTAGTCATGCTTCCTAAGGTGGCGTCTGAACCACGTCGTCTCCATAGCACAGTCACAACAGCCGCTTGTTTACGGCAATCAACAACAAACAGTCTAGACAACCGTCGCGAGGGCGTCCGAACTGAGTTTTGAAATGCCTTCCGCATTTCGCATTGAGTGGGTGGTCCACCTCCCACATTTGCTGCTTGGCCGCATTTGAAAGGCGCTGGTCAGTTTATGACCGCAAAAACTGTCACACCTAACAAGAGCGTGCACCTTATCATTCAGCTATTTACAAACCGCCTCCGTTGGATCACAAAAGGGTAGTAAGGCTTAGTTATCGTCTTGGATTGTTCTAAAAGTGTGTCTTGGCCCCCAAAACTTGACTTTTAGCTTTATTTTTTGGGTTGATGACAAAAATATGAACACATTCCAAATGCTATAAATGAAAGCCGAAAAACATGCTGCTTATTTAAACTCTCGTTTGTTTGACCAACCTATCGACGTTATCGTCCGTAATGTTGGACGAGTGATAACCTTTGTGCCGGCGTGGTCTCCATCGCTTTGCTCGTACAAGTAAATTCGGATACACGTACACGCACGCAAACATACACATTTGCACAGGTAACTTTGAAATGATAAATAAAACGTTGAATGAACTGTCAACTAAATAGACCAGGTGATCTCGAAATCGGTGCCATATGTACAGATCCAAAAGCAGTTTGGCATGCCTGCATGTCGCTGAGGTCATATGCAGACGCCGGAGCTTCGTGTGTGTGTGCGTGCGTGTGAGTGTGTGTCTCGCCTGGACGAATGAGCGGGTGAGCAGCGTACAGTCTCGACGTATGAACGCAGGCGCGTGCTCAAGCTGCGACCTAATGAGAGGTGATCACCGTGCCAGCTAAGTCGACACAATTCAGGCGAGCTACTAAACCATCACCAGCTGCTCAGTTAATACCACTAGCTTGTCATTTATCCCAGCTTCTGCAAGGTAAAGCCACACCTACTAGTTTTTTCCCATTTTATTCACTACCGTTTGGATTAACGGTGCTGTAGCGTGTTTTTAAGACCTTGTGCTGATCACACTTGCACCATTAATACCTTTTAAAATGAATCTAAGGGCCAAAAGTCTATTACTAGGCAACGTTGAGCACTAGGACTAGCAAATGATGCTACTTTTTAAAGCGTCTTTTTTGTCTCTCTAATCCAGCTTTTAAAAAAGCAACACTGGACTCTCCCAACTCTGCCTTGGAAAATATTCCACCTACAAACACAAATCAACCCCAGATTTTGCTCAAGGCTGCCAATACAAACCGCTTAAACGAGGTAAGTAAAGGCTTAAGGTCACTTTTTCAAAGGTTTTTTGATAATTCAGATTTCTTCATTGATCCTAACCTATTTTTAGCAAATCCTTACTCCCACCGCCCAAAAAAACCCATTGCTGCATAAGTTGGCCCTCAGGCGTTTATTTGAACGTGAAAGCTTAAAAAGTGCAACAACTTTTTTCCTCTTAAGTTGTTTATTGTGACAAACTACGATAACATGCACAGTTAAAAATAGTGGTGTTCACTTTAGCACCTGTTTTCGACTTAGAAAACAGCAAATAGTAAACTAGAATTGCGCTGTTGAGTTGCTACCATGACAGTCAAAGGTCACAGAGTTAATGAAACTATTGTCGTTGTGCTAGCGGCATTGTAAGTAAGTTCGTAGCATATAAAATTCACAACTCTTTTGATTTTAGTGTAAATCTCATTTAACGTTCACAATCTCGTAGGTTTGTCAATGCGTCTTGGGAAACTAACAAGCTATTGTGATATTCATGAGATAATTAGGTATTGTGATTATATACGTTTGTTCAAACGTCAGTGCGGCCGTTATAAATTGAAAACCGATTTTTGTGCTTCTCGCTTCTGGCGTTGCTTGAAATGAACGTATCGCTTTATGTATGCAAGACGATCGTGAAAAGTTCTGTTTTCTAGATTGATTTGATTGTCGACGTGTTGATTCCAAGACCAACCTATTGGTACTCCAACATTGCTGAGGTGCGCTTTAAATGACGCAGCACTGCGCAGTCCCGACCATAGTGTTACTTTTGAATTTAAAGGAATTTACTAAAGTTCTTTCTCACGAGTGTCACAGCATCATAATTCATCTTCCTGGTTAATCTCACAAAAAAAAGCGTTATTGTGGCAGCTTGATACGGCTTCATGGATGAGAGAACGCCCACTACTTGAGTTGTATGTACATATTTAAGGAAGAGAGAAGGGGATTGGGAGGTCAGCCCACTCAGCAGAAGCAGTATCGCCACTCAACTAACCGTAAGCAACACCAGCAGTCAAACAAACAAAATATTGCGGTCATTACTTCTGAAGAAGCTTTTAAAGCTCCGTTTTGGGACTGACTGAAGAGAATTGGAACTTGGAATAGGAGAAAAGTGTTTCAACCAATGAGGGTCGTCCCAAATTACCAAAACTAACTGACTAGGTTTTCAGCACTCTATCAGTTAGTTTAATGCCATTTTTGGTGTCGACTATTTTAAGTACCACTTTCATTCTGTTCCTTTGAAGCGCAACTTTGCTTTTCCTAAGCATTTTCAGCTGCCAAGGTCCCGATTTGTCACAGCATTCTCAAACGCACAATTTATTTGATACTTCCATGATTTAGGTCTTTCTTTGAGCTCATTAGCCCAACAACGTGACTTACTGTCTGGGTCCATGAATGCAGAACAATATGATTCGCCACATCGAAAAAGCACTTCCTTAATCACTATATCGCTATTGTAAGATGAATCAGAATCCTTATAACCTTACTTCCACTAGAGATGACTGGAATTGGACACCAAAATGGACGCACTGGTGACCCAGACGCGAAAATAAGCTTGAGCTTGCTTTGGTAATGCACAAGGCAACTTTATACTAATTTCAGGGTAGCCACGGTAAAAAGGATCGTTTAAACCCAAGAGACTTGCCCTCCTACGCTTCCAAAACTAATAACATGGAATCTAGCGTGAACTGGCGGCTGCTACAGCAGATCAGCTCCCGAAATACCTCGAAATTTACTCAAACAAGTGGAAAGAGAGTTCCGCCTTCTGGTAGTCATGCTTCACCTCTAAATGATATGCAGTACTGGGACAAATCCCCTTCATTGGCTGCCTCCTCCGCCACAAAGTCCGCTCTTAGCAGGCCAAGTATGGCCGAAAACAAGGGCTTGTTAACCGAGGACGTCAGGTCACGAACCATGTGGGTCAAGAGTTCAGACAAGGCAATATCTGAGTGAGTGATTTTTTGTGCCGAAGTAAGATAAAAAGCTCTTCCAGTTACATAAACTGGTGCTGAAAACCGCAATTATCGATATTTGCTTAGATCCTTTGACAAGAAGGAGACCAATGAAAGGAGGCAAAGGGGACCCTCTCAACCAAGACGAAACCTTCATGAAAGTCGTCCACAAAAACCCTCAGAGTGCCTTTCAGAGCGACAATTAAACGGCTACAGATCACTGCAACGGCGCCTGGAGTACGATCCTCGAGCCTCCGTCGCGAAAGAACGCCTCAAATCCAAAATGGGGGAAAGTCGTAAGTGAAGACGTCTTTAGATTAAGCAAACTGTGAATAGATGGGCATAGATGACTTAACTTTGGTGAGGGATCAAAATATTTATTTACCTATACTTGAAGGCAACAACAATGTCGATGGAAGCTGTACAACACCCGCATCAAATAGGGACGGTGAAGTTGGAGGGTCAGAAAAAGTGAAGACCACTTGCAGGCAATCTTCCGTCGATTCCAAAGTGCTGTCTCTATCGGAACAGAAGGAATTCAAGGGTCTGACACGGAGTACCAAGTCCTCAGCGCCTCGAAGTCAAGTGAGTTAACTTATGTCAAGCATGTGGATGCTTTGTTTTTACTACCACATTCAAGTATGCATAGCACAGTGGAGCCGCGATAAAGCTTTAAATCTACCTCAGCCAGCTGAGTGGAAAACGATTGTCGAATGCTTCTTAAGCCTT
>UYWX01000287.1:0-20337 GCA_900622495.1 Hydatigera taeniaeformis
GATGTGGTAAAGAAGTGCCATCCAACGCACATTATCAAAGCAGTGAAAACTATTCCTTGAAGTTGTGTTTGAAGGCGGTGACTTGTAGAAAATTTGCGAAAAATCAAGGCATTGATACCCAACTTAACGTGGTCCCATTTATGAAGTAGCAAATAACACCAAAAGCAAAGCTCCGTGGGTTAAAACAACCGATGGTCTAACCCTAAGGTGACAACGAAATGAAGCGGCCAACTTTTTATACAATTCCCCATATTCCAAGCAAATTCATTAAAACCAGGCCCAAAATCTGCGAAATAAAAAAATTTTATATTTCGAAACTTCAGACGATCTCTTTCCGCTGGCAAGGAGAAGAAGAGAGCCAATCTTGAGCCAACCCGTCTATCATTATCTCAATCATTTAGATCTCTGACCGCTAAGCAATCCAAGGAGTGCACTTTATATACTTTTTCTCCAAATTGAATCCGCAGAAGAAAATGTGAGAATTAACATCAGCTGTTTTTAGGGAAAAAAAATAAAGTTAAGCTCGATGAATTGTTTGATTCCACACTATTTGAGCATTGATCAAATAAGCCTGGGAAAATTTCTTTGCATGAATGAATAGCTAAAGAGCTTTTCAAGGCTAGCCCACAGGTGATATTTCAGAATGTATTTTATTTCTACTCTTCTTAATCATCTTGTCACTGACTCGTTTCAAAATCTATAAATACAAGGTAAGCCCGTCGGACAACTTAAAATTATCACGATATGGCCGATGATCAGACAGAGATGGAGAAACATTTATGGGTAAGTAATTATAGCACGAGTTGGATGATTAAAGCAAGCACACGGGCCATGTAACCTCAATGTGGTACAATAAAACAAATTCATGGAGCTAAACCACAACCGAATTACCACAATACTTCTGTGGTAAAAACAATAGTGCCGCACATATGCAAACTTCGTCTGTTGCTCTAAAGTTTCAGATGGGAATATAGTATTTTGTTTGATTTATTTCAATATGAATGCAAAAGGCAGCACATTAAAAACCCGAATATGCTCTCTACTTCGCATATATAAGTACACATACCAACTCGCACAGGAAAGCCCGGTGGAAGAGAGGAAAGAATGGTCTCGTTTAGCTTCGTAAACTTTCGGAGAGGCGAAAAACATTTGAACATATCCAAGAGGCTAGGAGATCAAGGATTAAAAAAGCCGTTTTGTCCTTCCTCCAAAAAAAACAATGGCAAATGGGTTCGACTTACTAAGTAATTTTGAAGTCAATATCTTTTGTCTAGAAATGGTGTTAATTTGATAAATATCAAGGTTTACCATGGCAACGTTGAGTTTTATTTCATTGGTTTGTAGCTTGAGAGCTGGTTTTCGGCCAATGTAAAGGTCAGTTCCTTCAAGATTCCAACTTCGATAAGCTCTCCACGTAACACGAGGTGCTAAGCGCGGTAGCTTCGCATTCCTGTCTGTTATTTCGCCACTAACCGCAGTGGCGCGGTCTTGAACTAACTAAAATGCGTGAAAATACATAATTTATGCAGTTTTCACCAGTGGGTGGTAAAACTCAACACCCACAAAGTTTTATTCTGAGACTAATAAGGGGAAAGAGTTTTCGACAATTTTTTGAGCTCCAAAATGTGAGTCGATTATTCGTTTGTGATTGAAGTACGACGCTGGCGTCATTAAGGGTTACTACGGCTCACACAACGCCTGCGTATGCTTACCTACTTCACTACCTGTTTGAGATGGCGATCCAGGCAAAGCAGTAATGTGTGGTCAATGCCACCTTTTACATCAGACTGTATAGTAACAAGTAAAATTTCTCTCGAACACCTGCTTCCAACATCTGGAGACTACAGGATGGCGGTGGGGAAGTTGAACGCTCTGTGGTACTCATTCGTCTGCCAGTGCGATGTGGGATCGCCTAACATTTATAGAATTTCCTTCATTTACATGAATGCTTTGCCTTTCTGACGATTGAACTACTTCCGATGAAGGTGTTCTTTCCTACAGTTTGTAAGTGTGTGAAAACAAAATGCGTAAGACGAGCTTTTGTGCGAAGAGCGTCTCCATTTAGATCAATTTTGCCATAACCTCGCACATAAAACAGTGATTTTTTGTGCTAGCTAGTGCACATGCTAGGCAGGCAGTCACTCCATTTTCAGTCACGTCAAAGGAGGCGTCAAGAGACAATTGCTGTCTTCACCCGCTCCTCACCTCACCGTCCCTCTTTTCTACTAAAATAATAAATCACGTGGTGCAATATGAATCACGTAGTTCCACAATTTGCGTGCTACTTAGTGTTGGCAGGGTATGTGGACCCTCCAAACCCGACGCTAGGGGTAAAAAGAAAGAAAAATACAAAAGAAGTATGTGACGAACCTTGACAGCACTGTTTACAGTTCCTTGTTTAATGTGTGAATTGAGGGTAGTGAGAAAGTGTACATCCTCTTTGGTTAGGTGTTCGGACCGCTTCTTTACCGAGATTTTGACGTGACTAATGGAGTAATTCTGAGTGTTGTAGAGACCAATCTAGTCAAAAAGAAGAGTAGCAAGATAGTATAGAGGAGTTGACCTAGTAAGCATTTCTTGTCTTGGTCTTAAGTTCAGGAAGTTGCACAGTCTCTGACCTCATTACCACCAGCCAATAGGATTTGAGGAGGCGCGAGCGGACAGACAGGCTTAATCCACTCTGCTCTCTTTTCCTTCCCATCAAAACACAAAGAGAACATCGTCTAGCCTTGGGGTAGAGTTGAGCCGAGGCAATGCCTCAATGAGGTTGACGTCGAATGCCGTCATCTCAGGCCCATGGCAAGCATTGTCTACATTGCAAGGCTCCAAAAAGAGGCATCAAATCCATCTGACAAGTGGATGCTGTGATTAGCAAAGAAGGCGCCTTTATCAAAATCTGGAGGTCAAATTCTCCCAAACGAGGTGTGAACCTCTGATCACCTTGTTGCTAGTGTCTCACACACACACACACACGCTTCCATTTTCACTCGACTTTTAGCCAAAATCCAAGTGCTACCCACGCAATGCATGCAACGAAGAGGCAGTGTTTTGTACTTTCGCCTACCTCAACTAAAAAAAATGTCGCCTTTAAAAGTGCTACAAATTTCACCTATTTTTGGGTCAAGTGTGAGAATCAGGTCACCGGCGATACTAATCGTGAACTCAACTGGAGTAGACTTTTATCACCCTTCAAATTTGGTGATTTACAGCCTTTCTCTAGCCGTGAAAGTAATTAGCTTTCTACTTTCATCTACATGTGGCGTTGCGGGTGCTCGCCAAGGCTGCTAACTTAAGTTTAATCTTCAAACACCGCACTGCTGACACTGTTTGCCATATTAAAAAGTCAAATAGGTGAATGTGAGATGTCACTTCATTATAATCACTAATACCGCGATAACAACACCAAATGCATTCAAGTAAGTGGCGGAAGAAAGGGAGCAATGCATTTGCACGTGAAGCGATTCCACCACAGACTAGCCCCCAGCATAAAAGTCGTTGAGTTACATCCCCTGGAGCAGAGCACAGACACTTTGCCACGCATGAGTAACACATGCTGACAGTAGAAGGAGGAGACCGCATAAAGAGGCAGACGTGAGGCGGGATTTGAGAAATCGCCATGCCGCGATTTCACTCCAGCCAACTACCACTGTGACAGTTAGCTTCTATGCACGACCCAGAAGCCTAACTGCCTTGACAACAAACGACAAGCAGTTAATAGACAAATGAATTGGAGTATGGCGAATGATGTCAACCTGACGATACAGTATCACAAATATGCACATGCTTTCTAAGTGCTGAGAGTGCATGTGACTCACTCTTTCTGCGGCATTATCCTTTTTCCACAGTAATTTTGAAGCCTCCCTCTTACAGGAGAGTCGGGTGAAGTCCATGTGCATTCGAATGAGTGGCATGTGAAGGGCGCTTTGAACAGTCTCGTTTAGCCATTCGTTGCTGTTCTCGCGAGTCATCTGTACAGTGCAAAAGGAGCAAAATCGACAAATTAGTGATGGAAGGTGGCTTTTCAATAAAACCAACTTATTCCACTACAAACTTGCAAACCGCTGGGTAGGGACGTGTTTCGTACAAAGTGACCAAGGTTAAGTATAAAGAGGTAATACTACCGTTCCGTCGAGAATTTGATAGCTTCGGTGATCATAATCTATGAGACAGATGCGGGATTCAAACGGTTTGTTTCCGTCCACGATTATGCTCAATTGGCCGCGGACCCAATCACGATTTTTAAAATCAAGAAGAGTCGTATCAAGTCTGTAAAAAGCGAAAACGTCGCTGCAAAAGAATGTGCATGCAGAAACTCAAAGATAAACATTCATAAAAATGCAAACAAGGAAATGACATTACAGCGACCTGACATACCTAACGAGATTACCCTTTTTGAATAATCTGCAGTTATCCGAAGGCAAATGACGAGATAGAAATGGAACTACAGAATTAAGTAAAAAATATGAAAGCAAAACAAAAAAGACCATAATGTATATAAACTCTACTTGCCCCATGTACGGAATTCCCAACGAAAATCCAAAATGCAATCAGGAATTTTCAGTAGGTTTTGTGAAATAACAGCACTCTGGCCGTTATTGCTTAGCTGCTCCCGAAAAAGACAATAGCCTCGCCTTACTTGAAAAAACCTTTACACAGAAATAAAAAGTGAATTTACCCAGTGGTTCATTGCCAGTAGCCACTATTTCATCTATGGGTCGCCAACCTGACGAATTACGGATATCTAAGGCACAGTTCTTCGAGAGCAAAAGATCCAGACATTCTAATCTTCAGTAAAAAAACACTACAATTACTTTCGTCTCTTAACATCGCGGCGATATGGAGTGGGGTATTTCCTATGAATCAAAACAGCCACTTAACAGAAATCATACCATAGGGATCCGTCTTATTTAACTGACCAGCAGTTGCATTACTAACCAGGTGCTCAAACTCTGATAACCCGTGAAATACGCAATAGTGCAATGGATATTCTTCATCAATTTCCATAACTCATCAATCAAAATAATTCAAAAACTGGTTTAACCATCGCTCAAGGTCACCGACAATGACCTATAAACTTTAAATGACTTATCAAAAAGCGTGTAGGCCTTACAATTCAAAGTGTAGACAAACCACAGAGGAGCAGTCAATCCCCACCCAGCTGCGTGAAGTATATTTTTAGAACTTCCTGTCATATGTAAACAACCTTTTTACAGCTTTTGCTTAGAATGGGTGCTCAGGATACTTATAGACAAACAAGGAAAATAAGTTTTAAAAGGCTATGCAAATGTAAAATACCATTACTGCATTTGTAGCGTCCCGAGACTGTTCATAGGGCGGAAGAAGGCAGTAAATGAGGCTTGATACATATAGTCCGAAGTAAACAGAGCAAATGGGCCTGAGCATGGCCCGAAGGCCATCCCACGAGTATGGGAAGCTGAGCTGGTGGCATTGGTGACAGTATAAAGTGCTTTTGAAGACCTTCTGTTGCATCCGAGGTAGGTCTCTCTCTGCCACTTGTTCTTCATTAATCGTTTGCTAAAAGGGACATAATGTGCGGGAAAATCTATTATCCAACAGACACTGCTGTCTTACTGACATCCTACAAAAGAACAATACAAATGTGCAGACGAGCAATGGTTCCGTCGGATGGTGCAATGCTCCTGTACCTACAAATCGCAAAGGAGTTGGAAATGTATGTCGCTTATTCTAGGTGAGTATCTATGAGCCTGAAAATCTTTTGGACCCAAAATCGCGTTCCCTAGGCCAGAAAGTAAAAACTTCTCTTTTTACGACAAGATGGTCATAATCCAACCAGCAGACAAGATTGCAAAGGAATTCTGCTTCTTGGTGGCGAAATCCAAGATTAATAAGCGCATCTTGGCGTTGCGCACCGGCAATCATGAGGTATACATGCGTAGAAGGAGGTCTGACTTTATCGAAGTTCAAAAGATGATGATACAAGCGAAAAGAGGGCGTGAGTTGAAGGAAGTGATTTACCTTGGTGACGGAGAATCCCGGAATCCATCACATCAAAACGATTTAGACCGACGTCTGCATTTGGTTTTACCTTATTCGCGTGTTCCACAGACAAGCTATTAAAAACTGAAGCGACAATGCCATAAACTATATGGAAAAGTTTCGTGTCGGAATTTCTTAAACGAAATCCGTGTTTAGGTGTCGGAAGTGACAATACGGTTACCCTTAGATACGGGACAGTGGCTCATCCCATTTTCCTTGTAACATATCTGTTTTAGACCATAGTTTCACCGTCTAATTCTGGAAGCATTTGATGATTAACGGGAGCATGTGACCCTGAATCTGGTTGTCAGACCGAACGTAACTTTAGACGGGCATTGTTCTTTAGTCCGATGCTATCTGTCGACTAGTGCGGTTGGCTCGTGGGTGTTTTCTTGTAGTGCCGAATATGTTGTAATTCTGGGGCGGGAGGTGTACATAAGTTGAGCGCTAAGGACGCCACTCAAAAGAAGAGAGGAGCAATGTAATGCTTTTTTTATGCAACTACCTGCTGTTCGACGGCCAATTTAGTGTTTGTCTGGTCCATGTACTCATGGGCCGGCCTTCAGGCCATGCTCAGACCAATTTGCTCTGTTCACTTCGGACTACATGTATCCAGTCGCACTTAGTGCCTTCTTCTACCCTATGAAAAGCCTCAAGAACCCATAGTTTCTGCTTCTAATGCCTTGAGTAGGTCTCAATATGTTACACTGGCCTTTAGATTCAAGACATCATGGCGTTAATCAAAAATACGATAAAATTTATAAAAAAAATTAGCAGACTTTGTACACTAAAGAGTTATATAAGCATTGGATATACAATGCTACATTAATATGAAAATAAGCAGAATTATGTGCAAGAAAAAAAGCATTTTTTAAGAACACGTGGATACTTTATATGGTAAGGTCTCCCTTTATTTTTATTTTAAGCATTGGTTGCATGGACTTCTGGTGTATTTTGGTTGGCTGCAGTTCCACTTTCTGTGGGTCACTGCGTCTCCTGTTTATTTCACTTGTTTGCTAAGGCGGGCTTTTTTAGCGGGCCTCCTGTGGTTTCGGTTTTTAGCAGTACAGTCTTGCTAATTTCTAACGCTTTTGTAGGCATTTTTGGTACATTGAACCTCAGATGGAGGCGAATCGTGATGCTGCAGTTTTGTGTGTGGAACGGGCTGTCTCATATTTCAAACAGGGTAATACCACTGAGGCGGTGCGTTTTGCCAGAAAAGCAAAAACCCTGTTCCCTGAGGTCGATATTCCCGGTAGACAATGGTTTTCCATTATTGCATGTTAGACTATATATTGCTTAATAATAAGGACACGGAAGTAAGGAGGCGCAGATCTGTCAGCCATTCGAGGAATGAACCTGCAAACGAGGATTCTCGTCGTTCCCGTGAAAGATCAGAAGAGAAGAGCTTTACAAAAGCCCAGGTTGAATCCGTTCGTCGAATAATGGCTTGTCGCGATCTCTACTCCGTGTTGGGGGTTTCCAAAGATGCTACTGAGGATGATATTAAACGGGCCTACAAAAGGTAATACTCTGTATAGTGGTTTTGTTACCTGTTCTAGTTTGGCTCGACGGTACCATCCGGATAAAAATAAGGCTCCCGGTGCAACTGAAGCTTTTAAAAAGATCGGTAGTGCCTTCAATGTTTTGGTAGACGCCGAAAAACGTCGTCGTTATGACCAATTCGGTACAGTTGATGAGGAACGTCCATCTGTTACACGTCGACACGAGGGTGTTTACACTTTTGATGGCAATACCGGGTTCGATGGTATGTGCTTTTTAGAGGTCATCGTCTCTCTTCTAGCTGAGTTTATTAATATGTTCTTCAATGGTGGCTTTCCATTCGCTCAGAACGTAAGATATACAAGACACGCGCAACATCACGATTCCAATCATGAGGTTAGTTGTTTCTTTCCTCCAGGAACGTTTGTTAATGCGCCCACAGGATAGTGTGTTTTATGTTGTTCTGAAGTGCTGACTTCTGGTGAGGCATTGTCACTAGTCTGGATGCTTGGTCTTCTTTCTTTTTCGCAGGGTGAACTTTCAATTTTACAAATACTACCTTTACTATTTCTATTCCTTCTATCACTGATGAGCAGATTCCTGCAGGAGTTGTTGCGTCTCTAACATAGACAAATACGCGCCCACGTCTTTTTTGATCTTGTGATTTGTATTTTAAATAAATTTTCGTTTCTAAAACCGTTCTTTTTTCTTTTCGTCCTCCAAACCCAGAATAATTATTTCGCCTACATCCAGATTTTACCACTTCTTATCCTGTTCGGGCTCTCATTCTTCAGTAATTTTCTTGTCAAAGATCCCGTCTTTAGCCTTCAGCGGACTTCGTAAGTCTATTCATCTCTTACTCTGATCGACTTACTTGAATATGTGATTGGAAGATTTTTTACATTCCTTTGAAGAAAGTACACTATACAACGCCACACGCAAGCTCACAACTTGCCCTATTACGTGAAGGATACATTTTCACAGGAATACGGTGGATCTATACGTCACATAGAGAATCAAGTGCTTGAACAACATCTGTACGTTCTCCGCGATAAGTGCTTTAAGGAACGCTCACAGAGTGAGTACCCGTCTGGAATGTCGTCTCTCACGTGGCAAAATAAGCGGCTAAATCCTTAGACATCACGCTCTTTTGTCGATAGGATTTGTGTCTGCTTGAAAGTAGTCTTTTGTTGACAAAGTTTTAGTTGGATTGTGTCTACGTATCCCTCGGCTATCCCCCTTTTAAAGTTTATGCTGGAATGGATTGATTTGATGTCTAAATTATTTGTGCGGATGATTTGACTGCAATCGGTGTGATTCCATCAATTGTTTACTCTGTGTGGGTAGCTACAACTGCGACTAGTTGGTACAGTTTAGGTGGGGGAGAGCTTGTACTCTTTTGCACCATATTGTGTGTGTGTGTGCTAAGGTTTATCGTATAACCTCAACATTGTCAAGTTAGGCTGCATGGCATAATTTTTTCTCTCAATTGTCAATAATGGTTTAAGGGATTGCTATCTGGAATCGCACTTCTATGAGGTTTAGTCGGGATTTGGAATTGTTGACAAGCTTTCAATTTTTACACTCTTGAGCTCTTCAAACTTCGTATGGGAATAGAAGATGGGCATTCAAGTTTGCCAATGAAGTGAGTAGTCGCTACCGATTGCGAAGCAGCTTGCTTGAACAAAGCTAATGTCATTAGCTCAAGAACGTTTCAGTGATAACTAACCCGAGGCTAGTAGTGCGATGCGAATAGCCACCTGTACAGGGGGCTTCTAGCTTTTCGCAGTTCGATATCGGAGCCCTTGGTCGTTCAGCATGAGCGCTAAGTCGTATTTTGACTTATATGCGACTATTTTATTAGTCATGTGAACGTCCTCCCCTGTCCCAATGTGCGAGGAACATAATTTTACTTTAAATTTGGCCATGTCGGAAGGTTAAACAGCTTATCTTGAAATGGTTCAGACGTGCTGGCACATTTTTGTGTTTGGGAACTTTCCAGGTTCTTGTCAAGCGTGGGAGAGGCAAATCCAGCAACCGAGGACTGCAGTAGACGAGAAGCGACAGCAGTTTTCGCTTTATAAAACTTCCGTATTTTGCAGTCGTGTACTCGAGTTTGACTAAGCCATTTTCCATTCAACAACTTTTGTTGCAATAAAACACTAAAGTTTCAAGCATTATGGAAGTGTCGAAATGCTCTGTCTGGATGGTATGCTTTTTTTGAAAATTTTAGAAGAGGCTCTCTTGTACCGGGCTCGCTATACTCGTGATGAAGCAGCCTTCGAACGAGCAAAAGGCTTCGCCACGCCAAGCTGTGATCGAATGGTCCAACTTTATAGATAGTGATACTGGTATTAAAAGTGACAATCACTTTACAACTATCATCGCTAATTATTTTCATCTCTCCTTTTCCTTTACTTCCTTTGCATATGTATACATCAGCTGAATCCCGTGTGTTTCTCTCCACCATTGTAGCTAAAGTCAGGCATCACTCTTGTCCACCCCACTCACCATTTCCTTCGTCTCCTTGTTCCTTTTTGTCAACATTTAATAAAGGTGCTAAAAAGAGTTCTGGAAGAAAGCATGATCCCGACTCCCATTACTGTGCACACCTCAAGCACTCCTCAAAAACAAAATGTGATCTGTAATTACATGAAAATCTTGAGAGTTGGGTCCTTGTCCCGCCCAACGTCCTTTATTTTCCTTAAAGGAAACTAACTAATCTGGGGTTGTTCTTTTGTTTTTTATAGCTCGATCTCAAGATGCAAATAGGGACCCTAATTGCAAGGAAGTCGGTGCTGCATTCATTGGCACATCTAGTGCCGAGAAAGGCTTCTACTTTGGTATCTAGCGAACGCCTATGGCGTTCCTTCCTCTACGTGCCTGGAGATCAGGAGAGAAAGATTAAGAAGATGGAGAATATATGTAACACTACTCACGTCTCCTCCTCTATTCCTGACCTTATTGTTCTCGATTGCGAAGATGCGGTCTCTGCTGAAAACAAGGTGAGTTCTCTTACCTTGCCGCTTCACTTGCTGCTGGAGTGATAACACCCTACACAGACGGAGTGTTCGAGTCCTAATAGAACCACTGGGTTCAATTTTTACATTAATATACTTCAGCTTAGAAGGTGTGTCGTCAATAGAACCTGTTTCGCTCCGTTATTTGTGCCGGCTACACGTATAGGGCCGTTCCAGTGTCTAGTGCGTGCTCTCCGAAATTGACGATGTACCAGCTTGCGATGTAGACTGAAATGCTGCAGTCGTTACTACTAGGCATATTTGTTTCTTTGGCAATACTTACTCCCACCGCATACCATACCACCTGTGAGACTGAACGTCCATGAACATGCGTAGATGTCTTTGGGTTTTACACTTGTATTCAGGGGAAACTGCATTATCGTACTCTGCTGTATGGACGCGCTCACCACAGGTGCTTGAGCCTGTGTGTGAACTGCTTTGGATCAGCCTGTGCATGCTATGTGTGTCGGATACTGTAATCGCTAATGAAAAAGACTTGCAATTTACTACTGCGTTTATTGGACAACTTTTGGCACAGGTGGGTGTCTGAAAAGGCTCCTGTAGTAAAACGCATATAGCCTATTTCCCAACACCTTCTTGAAAACTGCAAACCATCAGGTCAATGAGGCGTCCACTCATTCGTCTTCTTTTCAACTGTGTTGCAAGGCATTGGCACGCAAAACTATAGCTTCGTCGCTACAGACGCGAAGTTTTGAACAGTATCGGACTCAGTTACTTCGAGGCCTTTCGCTACGTATTAATGCACCCTCAACTGGTCTTGCTGCAGATGATCTGTACATTGTTCTGTCAACTGCTGCTGAGACTATGAAGGCTGATGGTGGCGGTTGGCCGGGTCCTGACTACATCTCCGTACCGAAAACCGAGTCTGTCGCTGATCTGCATTGGGTATGCCTTACTTAGTCTTTTGAAGTCTGCCTCCCTTGGGTTAGGTGGAGTCCCAAGTAATGCGGATATTTCAGAAACACGACATTGCGCCTGTCCCCAATCTAGCTCTTATTGGGATGATTGAATCAGCTAGCAGTCTGTTGAGCATGCGAGAGATTTGCAAGGATGCTCGAAATACCCTTAAACTCCCTCTAGTCGCCATGGTTTTCGGATCTGACGACTACTGTGCCAGTCTAGGTAATGATTGAACTTGCTATTTTAAATAATCTGATTGGGGAAGAATTTTATGCCAGGCTTTGTTTTCAGGTGTTCCCCACTCACAAGGTCGCCAGGAGGCGCTATTTGCGAGGCAGTACTTGGTGACAATGTGTAAAGCCTATGGTCTAGCCTCTCTCGATATGGTGGAGACGGACTTGAATAGTAGGTTTGTGTTTTCGATTCTTGATTTTTGTTAGACATGGAAGCCTTTCGTCTTAACTGTGACTTTGGAGCACAACTGGGCTACGATGGGAAGCAGTTAATCCATCCAAAGCAAATCGAACCAGCCAATGCAGCCTACGCACCGAGTCCAGAGCGAATTGAATGGGCTACCAAGGTGGTGGAAGCGGCGGCAGCGCACGCTGCTTTGTCCAATGCCTCCACCTGCACGACTGCAAAGGCCGCAGATCGTTCCGCTCTTGACGCCGGTGCATTCGCCTTCCATGGCCATATGATTGATCGGCCAACGGTGCGACAAGCCGAGCGGGTGGTTGCTCTTTCCAAACTTATGCAAGGCCGCTGAAATGGAGACTACAGCCAAAATGAAATCATTCGGATTGTTATTGTTATTTATGCTAATTGTGATGATGCCTTAATACTTCTTTTGTGCCAACTCGCATTCTTTCCCCCTTGAGTATTCTTTTATGGTTGTGGTATCGGTCTAATTTACTTTCTCTCCCGTCTACACGTCTGCCTCCCTTGCCCTCTCGACTATCACCATGCTCCACTGCCATTGTTCTATGGCTTTTATAATCAGAAATAAAATCATCCGCTCATGCACAGTCATAATGCGTTGTTATTTGGTTTCAAGAATGTTGCAATTTGAAAGTTGCAGAGCTATGCAACGCTGTACTTGGTCGAATTCATCACTCCGTGCCATCGTTGTGGTGGACGCGACTTTTCATTTGCTCTGTTGATCGCTCGAGGGCATGCAATGCTGTTAAACTGAAGGTAGTTTGACCGGACAGTTGGGTGCTTCCTCCTCCTCCTCGTCGTCGTCCTCCTCCTCCCCCTCCTCCTCCGTGTGTCTCTTTTTCTAGTGTGCCTGGCTTAGCCAATCGCGCGGAGGCATGTCTTCGATGCCACTTGGCCTTCCCCGCTGCACAGGCACGCCCAATGATCGTCCACGCGCCCGGAGACGAAAACACCACTGCATCTGACCGTCCCCTAAACGCTCACTTGGGCTTGTAACCCCACCGTGATAGCGTCTCTCACGTCAATCCCGTACATCTGACATTCGATTTGGTTTGTATTGCTTCTATTCTCTTACTTTTAAAAAAAAATCACTTTTATGGCTACCATCTTCACTCCTTCACCTCCCCATCCCCGAACTCCCCTATTTGCCTTTAATACGAAAGAAGACAAGAGAAGCAATGTGGTTATCTTCCTTCACAGATGCAATTTTTTTCAAATGTGTAAGGAAAATCCGATCGTCGGATTCATGACACACGTCCAAGTGAATCTGCACGATCGCGCAAAAAACAATTGGTCAAATGAGAGCAAAGCACAATCACCTCTTGACTGAAAAAGAGGGCGAAGATGAGAGACGACCACTTTAATTGCACTCCATATCCACAAGGCTATCTGAATCTTCAACCTCCTGTTCCAGAGTACATGTATGCTTGCTTTTGAACTCCTCTTTAAACAGGGCTTCAATTTCATCCTCCTCTTTCTCCTCTTCCATGTCTTCGGCCTCCAGAGCATTGAGGTGGTGTGCACATTCAATACAGTTGAGTGTCATTTCCTCTGGGATGTGATGATTGGCATTGTGATCAGCTGGACGAAGAAGAGATGCTATCTCCGCAAGCCGAATTCTGCCGTTGTCACTCTCCTGGTTGAGGGCTTTTTCTTGCCATGGTTTGCCAAACATGTCGATGGTTCCTTCGATTTTATCTTGGAACAGAATAACTGTAGGCGTCCTCTTGTTCTCTTCGACCATCTTCTGGTTTGTTGGGTTTATTTGAAGGTCTTCAATGCTTTCGAATGGTTCGAGAGTTGGAAATTCACCCCATTCACGAGGAAGATTAGGATTTTTGAGTGCCAGAAATGGCTTTTGGTGTTTCTGATACGCCGAAGGCTGGTTCTGGGGCTTCTTTTCGCCTAGAACACCTTCTTGTTGTTGTTTTGGTTGCTGCTGTTCCAGTGAAAGTAGATGGTTGCTTTGCCAGATTTGTCGCAGTTTTTCGTGTGTTATGGCAACCAGAGTTGTGCATTTAAACCCCTGGCTGATTAGTGGGGATCCAGCTCCCCTTTTAAATCTCCCTGAACTATTCAACCGGGTTGCAAAATCATTGACTAATTTGAGAAATAAATGATGTTCGCTGGGCTCTGTCAGGTAGTTCACCTGAATCAGCCAATTTCCACGAGCAAATAGTACCTGTTCATGTGTATTGGTGATGTTGATTAGAAGACTGACGCATGTCTGACTGACGTCGCAACCCATTGACGCATTGCCATTGGCATTGCGGATCCTACTTCGAACTGACTTGGGACCAGAGTGAGCACGTTGAAGCATAGTATTGCCATCAAATACTGCCATCTCGCAATGACACCGTTTGGCAATGGTATTGCGAACCGATCGGTAGATGGGATTGACAAACAAGTCCTGACTCAATGTGCCCATGGGAATAGTGAAGATGAAAAGGGCAACAGCATTTTGAGCCGCTGGTCCATCAGGTGGAGTGGAGGGAGCGGATGGAAGACTGCGAAGTTGAACGCTCGTCATGCCCTCTTCAACAAAGGCCAAGGAGCGTGGAAGGAAACAACAGCGTGTGCCCGTAAATCAATATTCAGTGTCCTTGCAGATCACATGACAGAGACATCAAGACTGTAGCAGTGGGTTGAACTTTGGTTTTTTTCTGCTTTTCAGTAGTTTTTTACTTTTAAGTAGTATGTTTATGTTGCATTTTAAAAATTCATGTTGTCATTTTTAGAGATGTAGCTTAAGGCTAAGGCATTACGCAACTCTGCACCTTCGAGAGCTTGGATCAGAATCAGAAAACGGAACTTTACTGTGAACGTCCATAGGGACTTCGGTCACAGTTTCGTGTTGTCGTCCTGGCAACTGACTCATGAGAGGTCATAAAGGCTGAATTTAGTTTGGACAGTTCTAGAGTTGCATGCCTGTCTACTTAACAAACTTTTCAAGCAATAACACGGTCAATCAGAGCGCACCTTCGGATTTCTTAGACTCTGTGTGGCACAACAGTCCGCTATGACATGAACGCATTCGTTTAACTTGGAGTTTGTGCAAGGATTTGTCAACTTTGGCATCCATCAACACACTGTGAGTCAAAAGTGTGCTTGCCACTCATCGATAGACTTGCTCAGTCCATGCACATAAAAAATAACCAGCTTTGCCTAAGAGTGGTCGAAGTGAAGCGCTCGCTTCACCTTTGGCCTTGGTGTTGAAGTTGATCGCAGTCGACGTATGAGGTTGTGTCAGTTTCTCTCCTCTAGCGTACTAAGTTACTGATAAGCTTTTGCGGCACTCCAAGGCATCGATGAGTGTGGAAATGAGGATGCCTCGACCATCCATCTGTTGAGTTCACCTTACTGCGTGGAAATACATCAGGCCATGTCTACTTTCAAATCGAGGTAATCAAGGAGGTGGAGCCTGTGATGCAGGAATTTTCTTTCGCGATGTCTCCCTTTTGGTTGACAACTGCTTTTGGCTTGCATGGACTGGCCTACAAGAATGTTTGAGCCAAGAGTACACACAGGTGTTGAAGGCACACTTCCATTTTCCCTAACACTTAAATCGACTATGGAGCTTCAAATCACTCTCTACCACTCCGAAGAAGAAAACAAACAACAGCAATATTTATGTTCTAGTTAAATAAAACAATGAATGGGCCTTGAGTGTTCCAAGAGCTTGAACATTTTTAGACCTTCAAGGCCTATATTGCGTGAAGATGAGTGATTGAAAAGAAATGAAATTCCATCTGTGGAGCTGTATTGAGTTGCACTGCCGCGAAGGCGATCTTGATGCAGCCAACACTCTCCAAATTGACTGTGGAAGTAAGAAAAGAAGGTGGAGATAAGATTCTTGTCACAAAGGCTTTTTTTCAGAGAAAATACAAGCAAACATAGTATGGACAACTAATTTGTCGCCCTTACAAATTTTGCAGCGGCTATACTACTCACAATAGTGAGTAGCAAGTATATCGAATCATTACGAATTCGAATTAGGGGGAAAATGGGTATCTAGATCACTTAATCAGTGTCTCATGCGTTTCCCCAAAGTATTCTATCAATGCAGTCTTGCAAGTACCCACTTACACTTAACTGGGCCTTCAAGTGTGGGTTGTTGTGCTAACCGAATGCATTTTGGTGGAACAATAGGACTTTGATGAAGGCGTTGCGACTTACAATGTTGGGTGGCAGTGGTACCTATGCAGCCGTTTCTGCATGCGTCTAGTCTAACCAGTGCAATGCTCGTTTAGGTTAGCATAACTACTCCATAGGTGGAACTGAGAACGCCTATCCGGGCTACGAACAACTTTACAACAGTTTTGC
The DNA here is from genome assembly GCA_900622495.1 of Hydatigera taeniaeformis. Lineage (NCBI taxonomy): Eukaryota > Metazoa > Platyhelminthes > Cestoda > Cyclophyllidea > Taeniidae > Hydatigera > Hydatigera taeniaeformis. Next base: position 16,224 of record UYWX01000287.1, read on the forward strand.
AAAGCAGGTAATAACTCACCTACTAATTCCTTTTTTCATCAGACACAAAGCAGTCCAAAGTCTTTCTCGAAGGACCTTCAAAGGCAAGAACAGTTCGCCCAAGGCATTGCCGCCGCTCCATTCCCAGAAACCTTTGCTCCCATTGCGGAAGCAAAAAAAATTTGCCACGACCGGAATCTCCACTTGTCTGCTCTGACGGTCGTGATGATGGGTAGTTCTTTAGCATATTGGTAAATGAGGTCTCTAGAACTACCGTCTTCAAATGACTAAAGTGATGAACTCTCTCAAATCCGTCTCGATGACCGGTTTCACCGAAACGTCCCATTACAACAAGGCTGGGCTGTGGAGATGGAAGATCGAGACTTTATGCACTCCCGTCCTTCGTGTATGCTCTAAGAATCCACAAGAATTCCTTACCAAAAGCGATTCCATGATATGATTTTGCACTGAAGTGACACATTTCTTCAATTTTTCACAAACATCTCCGAGTCCACAAATCGCATTAGCCATCCCTGACAGATCGCACTTCCTGTCTTCCCCTTTCAAATCAACTGTTGGAGCCATTGTAATTATCAGTGGTTTTCGTCGAGCATCACTTTCGGTGGGGTTGGAGACAATCGTGGACGATTTCAAGGCCTTATCCTTCACCACTGTACCGACTTCAGATTGCATTTGGCGTTGTTGATCGTCCTGCTCTGGCTGTTGTTGTGGCCGGTAGTGGCAGTGGTGGCGGTGACGGTGAGCATGTAAGCATAACCAGCAAGAAGGTGAGGAAGCGTAAGCTTGGCTATTCTGATGCTTAACTTGGGCTTTGGAGATGTCTGTTTGTGACATGCATTTCTGGGAAAAGGATTGCTGACGACGGAGAGATGAGGAGCGCATTGAAAGTGCACTCCTGATTCCACTTCTGCATCTAGGTTCAAACTTGTATGCCTTAGGAGTATACGATTTTTCAACCAAATTTTTGGTCTCCTTATCTGATTCGCGCCAAACCTTACAAGTCGAAACACCAGTCGTTCTTGTTTGTTCCTCGTTTTGGCAAGCGGAGGCAGTGGTAGAGGCATACAATTTTAATCTTTTGGACTGCATTTGGACTCCATCATTGCCAGCACTAGTTTTTTTAGCTAAAGCGGTAAAAGTCTACACGGTACCAAGTGGTGCATATTCTGCTCCGCTTAAGAAAAGGATTCTTTATGCTCTCTACTGACATAATTTAAGTAGGCGCAGCTGCGTTCAAACTAAATATAAAGGGCTCTGTGATAAAGCAGCTTAACCACTAAAGGAAAATCGCATCAGCTACCTTTGATAGAGTAGTCCCTTTTGCATGCTGCGCCTCCGACATTCAGAAATCTATGCAGTGAATTTTTGTTTAGGATTTTAGGTCAATTTCTCAATGTAGTCAATGCGTCGGCTCTCACAACGCAATTGAAGATAAAGCAGTGGGTATACTCACCACTAGCCTGTACTGGAACGCCTTTGCGCTCTTGATACACCTTCTGCACTCGCTCGAACCGACTCTGCTGTTGTTTCGATTCTAAAACCACCTGAGAGGATGGAGAAGTCGCCTCTTTCGCCGGTGTGCATATGGCACGTTCATGAGCGCTTAGTCGGAAGGGTGAATGATCTCTTTGAGCATCCCATGTGGTTACAGGTGGGTTGCAGGCTATGCGACCCTCGGCTGCCATGTCTAGGCAAAGTAAATGAGGTAAATGAATAATGTCCGAAAAAAAAATCGTCGATTACACCAATTGTTCAGGAGCGTCTGTTTCTGTCTACAAATTGATGCCTCAGAAATGGATAGATGTTGAGACAGCTTTGGAAAGGAATGCTATTTCTAGTCTCCCAAACTACATTCATTATCGACTGCTCCACAGAACATAAATCTCCCCATGTGTAACCACCAGAGCGAAATTTCATGCCAAGTTTATAACGCCAAAGAAAAGTGGCTCATTTGTGTCTCTCGTTGATCCAAGTCAACCGGATGTTGTCCTGCCACTCTCTCTTGTCTTGCTCGGTGGCTCTGTGATTGTCTGTGGCTGCTGCGCCTAACACCTCCAACTATCTTTACGTTGTGGAGGCTGCCAAGGAGCTGTGAACGGTGCGCCCACACTTTGTTGCAAAATTTATTTAAGATCAGGAGGGGAGAGCAGAAAAAAAGGTTACCTAGTACGTTACAAAATGAAATGTGTGAGGATGGAAGTGAAACAAGAGAAAACCGATTCAGCGATTTGTCGTGCCCGATGCAATTTGTTGACTGGCCTCATTGAGAACGCCTAGGAGGAACAAAGAGACGACAATTTGCATCAGTCCAACTTAAGCCTCTCCAAGACAAGAAAAAAAAAAGGGGCGAACCACATCAGGATAACTGAGGCTGTTGAAAGCTTCAGCTATACTGACTTTGGGCTGAAGAACAGGACAAAGGCGACTCGATTTTCCACAGATTAGCTACCTACAATCACTCAATTTTTTTGACCTCCAGCCCAAAGTGAAGTGAATGAATTCCTTGCCCTCTTTTTTTTTTCTTTGCAAAGATTTATTGTGTTTGCTACCAAACATTGCAGACATGTGACACGTCTTGTGTTTAGCACGGTCTTGGTGATTAGATGAAATGACTTGTGTGGAAAACACGCGTTGGTAGCAATCACGCCAAGTCAACTGATCCAATTGCCAGTCTCTTAAGCTAGGCCCAATGGAAGATCGAGTCGTCTAACTACCAAAATTTGAAAAAAAAAAGCAGAACAAATTTTAACTTACTTCGAATCACATTTTCCAGTGGTTGCATTATAACATTCTCCCGAGGGAAGTAGCGTTGTAAGTACTCCTTGAATCTACTATTTTTGATGCCTGGAAGTTGATTTCTGGAGCTATTTAAGGCCCCCCTGAAAGGGATTCCTGAAGCTGTTTTCAACTCTGTCACACCAGTGTCACCACTATTACCTGGAGATTGGTGTGAAGGAATGATTATGGATCGATTTGGATCAGGAAATGTGCTGTTCAATTTGTTAGCAATTTGATCGGGTCTCAGCTCACCGAAAACCACCTCCAACTCCCCCTTACTCACATCAAGACCGGCTTTCCAGATCTCCGCGTCGGAACTGCGACTAGCACGAAGATCGAAGCCTTTGGTGGGAGGCATGGAGGAGGGGTTGCAAGTGCATGTGGACTTTGTCGGCGACGGGAGGGGTGGAAGTGGAGGTGGTGGAGGAAAGGTTCCGTGTCGCATGACATTAACGAGGTGTCTAACCCCCACAGAAGAAGGCGTTGCACACTCCGCGACTATCGATTGATGCCACGTGGATGAGAGTACTTAAATTGTTGGCACTCGATACAACTTATTTGGTAATCAACATTTCTATCCTACGTCTCCACATTATCCATCGATTCTCAGGAGTCCTCATTCACACCGAGAAGAAGTTGACTCAGCAGAAAAGTGACTTTATTGGTAGAGAAAGTCAATGACAAGCCAATTCGGCCTCTCTCATGGCAAATAGACAGAGTTCATCCTGCCATGGTAATGACATAAACTGAACCGGAATCGGTAGTCCTTCTGTCCCCTGTTGTAGCTGTAAAAATGAGGAAGGAGACTTATAAACTGCCTTTCTAACTCTCAAACATTTCCATGTTAATCTTTTTACCGAATGATTGCGTGATCTTGAGACCGTTAACTGTCTATGAATCCAGACAGCGTCAAGAGTACCGCAACATGATCGTGCGTCTGTACTAGACCAACTACCACAACTGGAGAGTAAGAAAGTAAGGCTGTATGTGGAGTTGTGACTCACTAAAAGCATATTTCTATGGAGAGGGGACAACATTCCATAGCCTGTGTAGAAATTCTCCTCCACTTTGTCCATCGCTGACTTAATTGCCACTCCATTCACCGCCTGTTCCAACACTTTAATATCTCGAGGCTCCACAACGCATCCCGACAGCACACATCCAGCCGGAGCATTCAATGTGTTGGCAAGGTTTTGGAAGACCAGCATACCAGTGCTGGCGCAAGGCGGATTAATTGGCAAAGCTACAGCAAATCCAGCCACAGGACAGAGAATCACATCGATGGATGAGGCATGGAGACTGTCCATAACTCGATGCCGGAAGGCTCTAAGTGTCA
>UYWX01000288.1:0-20317 GCA_900622495.1 Hydatigera taeniaeformis
AGCGTGTTATGCGTATGTCTCAAATTAACTTTTATGCTGAGAAAATAGTAGGAATGATGGCTCATTAGAGTTGAAAAACAAAAACTTTTAAAATGTTCCTCCTATTTTCTGGAGGAAATGAAATACGCCCTAGGGTACGAAATTTCCCCTCAACTACTACCTTTTCTAGTGACAGGATCACCAAAAATATGCTCACGTGTCGTTAAAAAAGGCTGAATGAGGAAAGACCGCGGGAGTAGGACATTTCTTTATTTAAATTAAATTTTCAATGCAAAAGGAGGTGACTATTTCAATGCTATCTAAAAGACATTGATCTCTGCGATTAGTTGTTAAATTGTACACCATTGAATGAGGGGAAGGGCTGAAGGATAGCCTGCAGGAATCTACATTATTTTGTGAGCTGGTTACACATGAGTCCCTTTCTTTTTCACCAGAGAGCTAGCCAAGACTCTGGATATGTGTGTTTTCGCGCACCTTCTTCTGGGCGATGCGTACCTTCGGGTGGAGCATCCGGAACTAGCAATCGAGGTGTATGAGTCAGTATTGAGATGGGAACCAGGCGACCTACGAGTGGTTAGTAAAATGGGAGAAGCATTGGTCATGACGCATGAATTCGAGCGGGCGGTACTCTACTACGAGTCGGCACTTCAACGCGACACACTGTTTGGTCACAGTCCGCTCCTGCCTGACCTCACGCTCCTTCTTATAAGATTGAAACAACTGGATAGAGCGGAGGCGTTTCTCAATGCTGGTTTGGCGAGCACTAAAACCTGTAGGTTGTGGTGATATTTGATTTTTAAGTTGAGCGTCTGCTCTTGCGCCAAGAATAGAGAAAAATACACATATTCATTCACACATTATAATCAGTATGGCAAAGGCACCAAAAAATTCCCTATACCGTATAAAAACGTCAACTCAGGGAGACCGATGAGCCCTCTAATTTGGATGCACAATAAATATTAAATCTCTAAATATCGACTAATGCTGATCCACTTTTTAGGAATGCAGGTCTACCATTTATAAATTCGTCTGCTTTAGTCTATGTCAATGTATTTTTAGCTTGTACAGAAGTCCTAACTCTCGGTGCCATTTATTAAGTTTACTAATCGCAGGAGCAGATCCTGGTTTCTCCCACCAGCCTCCAAACCACAAATTAGTGTTAACATTTATCAATTATGCGTTAAAAATTGCACATTTGTGAGCCTAACTTGGAACGCGTACCAATTTTAGCCGATACTCCATTCTTGATGTAATCGTCAATTATTCAGAAAAAGGAGATTTTTTTTGCAACAGAGGATCTAAGCTATGAGGACAACCTTTAGTTGCAATCCATTTGCCCTCTGGTTTAAGCTACTGCGATAAACTGCACCATTACTGAAATAAACAAGGCTTCTGACCTTAGAGCTTTAGTTACGAAATTCATGATGTCACACATACTTGGTGCTTTTGAGAATGCCTTTAATTGTCCACCAATGCATCATTGTTTTGCTTGCTGTTAAGATCACACCGTTCTGTTCACAGCTTATTCATGTTTCCATGGATAGTCAGTTGGTGGTTTGCCGAAACCGCGCAATTACGAAAACCCATTACCGTTGTACAGAAATAGAGCGTTTACGATACCCTGGATACGGATAAGCGCTATCCAAAGTGCCTAATTGCCTTCTGTAGGGATGCATATTTAAATACCTAAAGATTGGGATTTCAATGCGCATTCAGAGGACATAGAGCCACACCGAAAAGAAGGTAAATAATTGCTTAACAGCCATGGCAATAAATGGGAGAAAGGTTAGTGGATAAACCACTGAAGTTAGCGTGAATTCATGTGCAACCCATCCATAGGCTACTTAAAAGCACACCCACACGCCAGGCAGTTAAAGAATAAGTGGTTTATTTTCGTTGATTATATTTGGTGCGAACGCTCAAAGAGGATGAAACTTTTTCAGACAAAAAAACCAATTTTTTAATACATTTTGCCTACTTACGCCTTTTGCGATTCTTGTAAGCATGGACTGTTTGAAGATTGTGGTTGAATAGATTTCGTGCGCTGTTAAGGACAAAATCAGGAGAACCCAGCATGCTTTTTCTGATTCTTGAACTTTGAGCCTTTCTTGAAGTCGAATGAAGGTATCATATTGTGGTAGAGCATGCATTACTGATGTCGAGAGTGGATGGAGTGGATGACACGAGGGTAATGTCCTAAGTGGGAGTTGGAGTGAAGGGAGGAAATGTGTTATCCATCTCTAATATCTGTCAACATTTGCTAAAACACTTCATTCTCGATTTACTGCTTTCCAGCCAAATACAGCTTGGTTGGAATCATCCCGCAGGTGGGGGTGACAGATTGTTTACTTCCAGTGCCTTTCGCATTGTTAACAGACCTTCTTCAAAACATAAGACAGGTTTTTTCCACTGGTTCTTCTACACGCAGTACTCACCCTGCATCAGATATTAGAGTGGATGTCCTTTGTGATTGGATTCAGGATTGACTGTCATTAATGCAGGAGTTAGTCATTACGAATGTGCCGATTTTGTAGAGAGGGGCTGCCACACCGTGGCTTAAGTCGCCTCAAGATCAAAAATGAGAAAGTGGCCAAGTGGCCAGTACATTAACATTTTGAAGGGAAGGCTTGGCTCATCTCCATTCCACCCTGCACCTTTTATTTATCTCTTTGATACGACAAATCACGGCACTTCTAGGACTCATTTTCTAATTTCGTTGATTGTTTTTGTCACGATTTTAACTTGTAACAGAAGTGGGGTTGTGTAAATGAGGCAAAAAGACACCGGACATGCCTCCTAATGCAAAGCAAATTTTTTGACTTTAACGATTCTACCACCTCTAGGGTCAGTGTAGTGTATGCCAGTTTGGAATTACGAGGGCGTGAGAGTTTGATAAAATACAAGGCCTAAAGTGGAGTTCGCTTATAGAGGTTCAACAGTGAAATAATGAAAGGATCCACATGACCGTAAATGTGCATCGTTATTTTACTTAATGCTGGCAAGTATGAAGTCAAAAATGCGTGACGATGGCTATATGACCAAAGTCATAGAAGAATCTGCTTGATGCCACGAAACAATGTAAAACGTGTGTAAGATGTTTTTATTTAGGGAAGGTGAGAACAGAATGCTATAAACACCTGTCACAATAGACGATTAGTTAAATAGCTTAGGTGGTCGATTTGCCTTTAAAAATCCGTTTTCAAAACACAACACGGCACTCACGTCCTGACAAGAATTACCTTCGGAACACACCTTTTAATTAATGGGTCAAAAGAATCACGCAAGGAGGAAAGTGGGAAGAAGAAGAACAATTGTTAAGTTCTACCTGGTTTTGCATGTTATTACATCGGTTTTGTGTCAGTACACGCTGGACTGAGTCCAAGTGAGGGGCAAGGGAAGGTGGGGAGGACCCCAGGCAGACCATGGGATGGCATTCCAGGCTTTGGTATGTGCTGCAAATTGCGCTAAAAAGGTGGCCCTTTTTTAGCTCCCTTAGTGTGTATCTCTCCCCACAATTCCTCGCCCTGTGTACCCATTCATGTGTGGGTGGGTTTGTTTGTTTGTGTGCATGCCACGTACCAACCATCCGTCTTTAAGGTAGTGAAGGAACACTGTCTTCATTATTTGCCTCTTGTCTTTGTGTTTCTAATTTTTTTACTGGAAATAGGGGCAATCATTTACTCATTTATTTCGATCGTACCTTTAGTTTTGTCAGAGAGGGCAATGATAAATGTCTCTCATAGGAGCATTTGGAAGATGCGTAGTCAGAGTAATTTGGCGGTTTGTAATAGCTGTAGGTATTAATCGTTATCGGTGCCAATTGAGAATGACTTTGCCTTAAAGATTGATTGAAGTAGGATAATCTGGTTTGTTATGCCTCAAAACATTTCCATCACTTACGGATTGTATTAATGGCTGTCACTTTTCATGCACTTCTCCTTCATTTTGTTCTGTTTCAAATGTTTCGTCGACCACTTTATGCGTCCATATGGACACAATCATAACACATGATCGGTAGCTTCGTCTCAGGAGATAACCTACAAGGCAAGAAAAGAAAAATTTCAGCTGTCTTTTGTTTTCATGTTGTAAGTGGCAAATACGACCTTACTGCCTCCGTCTTCTACAGCCTTCACTAAATCATTCCGTAGGTTTGACCCAAAAACACGCACAGGTCTTTGTGATCAGGGCTGTTACGTTCTCTGACATGATATATTTGTTTTGAGTGACTCATCACCAGGGCATTTTTGTTTAATCAGTCGATTTGAAGGCAAATCGTTTTGCTAGCACCTTCCTTTGCCTACTCTAAAGGCTAGGCGACAAAAGCTGTGCAAGAACCTGGGTCAGGATGAATTCCTTCACCCGATGTTTTGTGATAGGGGATTCCGAAATAATGGGCCCGCGTTTTACTAGTCCCTACAAACGCCGTTAAGTCCTTAAGGAAAGTTAGATTAAAAAATATCAAAATGAAGAGATATGGACGAGAAGGAAGAATTAAGATCAATGCAAGTGGTGTCAAGACTACTCATGGTTTTTCATAACTTCAGTTACAGATATTCCAGACCTTCAAAAATCTACAGATCTACTAATTCTTCTTGGCACAGTACATCATTTCCAAGGGGACTATTCAAGACAGCTTGCGGCACTCGGGCAAGCCAGTAAGGTCATAGGTGACATTCAAAAACGCGTAACCGCTGAAGAGCCGTCAGATATAGCGGTCGCCTGTCGAAAGCTCCTGATCAGGCAAGTTTAACCTTTCTAGGTAATATCGGAAACATTTCATGCATATTCCCTTTTACCATCCAAAGCCACAGCCACATGCGTTATCACATTAACACACCATGTGAAAAATTACGCAACCTCTATTCTTTTTTGTGAAGACATAAGTGCGTACCCAGCATTGGCATGGAAGCTCATCGGTCAAAAAGCATCTAATTGCAAGGCCAAAAAAACATCGACAAGATGGCTATTTTTGTATCTTTCCTTTATATGGCAAAAAAGTAGAGACATGAAAAAACAACTGTTTCTTGAATTCCAAAAAGTGTGCGTGCTGAGATATTCTGCTTCTCGATGAAAATAATTCATTATGTCATTCAAAATGGGCAATAGGTTTGACAGTCAAAAGGAATTTTTATGAATATTTCTTTTTGTTTGCTTTAAGTGTTCAGATCCATACAGTGGATACCCTTTTAAGGATTTACAAGAAGTCACAAGGCATTGTACAGACGAATTACACAGGTTCAGACCGTGAGACATCCACTAAGTCAAATCCAGATGGTGAAGAAGATGATCTTGTAACAGCCAATGATGTCACAAAATTGACTCGCGGAGGTTCAGGCTCCTCGAGGGAATTGGAGAAAGCCATTGCCACCTGTGAGGAAGCCATACGTGGAGTTGAGACAATCCACTCACCCAGCATCACTGACCGTCTAAAACAGGCTGCTTTGCTGTCTCTATTGGCCCGTTGTCATTTGGCTAATCAAGACAGAGCTCACTGTGAACAAATTTGTTTGAAGTTGGCTGTCTGTCAGGTGGATCTTCCCTTCCAAAAGATCTCGAAGTATCTTGTTTTGTGAAACCATTTAGTCCTCCTTTTATTCACGCCTTTTTAGGAGGAGCTTCAAGCGGTAAATGAGGACATAGCGTTCTTTGATTTCAACATACCCGTTGAACTTTTTTTCCCAATGGTAGCCGACAGAAATGCATCGAAGGTGTCGGAGATGAGCACATTTCCCTTGAGAAGATGTTCAGCAACGTTTGAATTTGTTCCAACAGCTATCATAATGGCTAATTTGCTGACACACGAGTGTGACTTTGTGGGTGTTTTGCCGCACCTGCTTAAACACTTGAATGAAGTACCAAGTAAGTTTTCTTACTCAGTAGGATGCTTAGCGCACAAATTTTACACTTTTAATCCAATGCAGCCTATAAAACTAATTTGGTTATGTACTGAAAGGTATCAATTGCCACCGATCTGCTGGCACCATGTCTTTTGATGTACAGTCTTTCATATCTCAAAGTGCTCTTTCAGTTTGTTCCCCTCATAAGAATATTTTGGGTATACACTGGATGAAGATGCTTTCGTGTTTACCAAGTTGTGGGATATGGGTAGTGTGATAAGTAAAAGCCTATGAGAATGAGTTGCACCAACATACCATGAAAATACCCTTCAAAGTAATGCAAGGTGGTTTTACCCTTTTGCCGTTTAGTGGGCATCCAAACGTTGCATTTATCATTTCCAAGGTACTACTTTGTTCTCATCAATTTTTTTTTTGCAAAAGCATAATCTCCTGCTAGTGCATGCCTTAATAGTGAGAGGATTTGGAAACTGGCATGGAGGATGCTTTTGTCTTTATATTTCCCAAATGATATTTCACCAAGCCCTAATTTATGTCCATAACCTTTTTACACTAACATTAGGCATTCATATGATCATATGTGAAACAGAAAGGACAGTTGGGAAATAAATGTGAGAGAGTAATCCAAGTGGATTGGCCTGCATTCCTTTTAATCCCTAAAAGCAGTGCAAACTTTCTCTGCTCCAGGAAGGACAAGATCGTATAGAGTTTCACAATAAGTTTCGAGGCTACTTAGCAAGGAAGTATGCAACTCGATTGTACATGGCATTGATCATCCAAATGATGAAGGAAGATTTAAGCCACCTCCGTGTTTGATAGTCGCTAGGTGGGAGTGTAGGAGTGAAAAGTAGGACTAAGTACTAGATATCCCAAACCTAATTCCCCATTGGTTGCGCTGACATTATACACACACACTCGATTTTCTTGTATATATGCGCCTCCCTCCTCTTGCTCCAGACCGGATGATGCTCCGTCAATGGGATGTCAACGTAAGCTTACTTTCGGACTCTGGTTACCAGACTCCGTCAAAATGAAAATCTGTCAAAAAGGTTAAGATTTTATCGGTGCTTACAAGCCTTTTATGTACCTTTTACGAGAAGAAATGACTGTGAAGTGGTGATTGCTGAAGCGTTCCGAGTCTTTTCCAAAGACCAAAGAAGGGATAACGCCATTGTCAATATGTGGAAGGACTGAAAGGCTGCCAAACTGATTTGAAGGTTGTGCTATCTATTAGAAGTATAAAGATCGAGTCATCGGTATTTGTGCGACCACGGCGAAGACGTAAGGGAGTAGTGGAAATGCTGAACACTTACAAACCATTTGCGTTAGTTGTTGAAGTTGTGTGCAACTGAGGTAATCCCATTGCGTCCGTAGTGCGAAACTTAAGTGAAACTGTGTTGGAAGAAAGGGAATGTTAAGGCTATCTCATTCATCATCATCATCATCATCCCCACCACATGCTCTTACAGCCCAAAAATGTTCCAAAAGCACTGACATAAGTAGTGACCCTGAGGTTATGCAGCCCCGTAAAAGTACAAAGGTGCCGTCTTCAATGTCCTCAAGACCAAAATGAAGATCTGATCAAATAATCCTAATACTGCTAATAAATCGAATTCTACAGTGCATCCTAAATTATTCAGACCACGAGGCTAATTTACTGCTTACATTTGATACGAGATGTTCATAATTAACTCATATTTCATGCTTTAGGAAGATTTGGGTCATTTTGGAGTTAATATATTGTTACGTTTGTTAAGACTCTAAAAAACAAACCTGCACTACCATCGACAGTGCAGTATTTTTTGCCTGTCCACTGTTTATACGTCATTATCCATGCACCGTCTAGTGTAGGCTTCTCTACGATAACCATTATGATGACCTTCTTCAAGTAAGGCAAAATTAATGATAAACTAGAGTCTGACATTTACGTATTCGGCTGGAGACTTTCTTGTGCTATCTTGTCTGATTCATTCTTCACTTCTTCCCTTTCAGATGACTACCGAGCAATGGCCCATCTGATTATTACCTACCGTCGCCTTGGTCAGTTGTCAACAGCGGAGGAGTACTTGCACAAAGTTCTGAAGGAGCAATCCTTTGCCAAGTCTGATCCTCGATTTGCCTACGTTCAAGGATTCTACTATTGGTAAGCAAAGGACCACCCTTTTTACAGCTCCCTTAGTATAGGGTTTGCAGACATCTTTCTTTGCTTAGACATCGAAACGCTTGCGGGTTTTATGATGATAGGTTTGAGAGAGGCCAGTGTTTGCATGCAGCTGCTTTATGCAGATCACATCCCAATATTTCGATCCAGAAGGGGAATTTTCAGCATATTTCGCAGTGTTTCTTGAAACCTTGTGGACGTTATCTGACCGGAACTGAAATCTTAAGCGACTTTAAAGGAGGAGGAAGCTGCGCAGAGCAAAGTTGCAATCTTAATGGTAAACATCATATGAGAAGGAAATGGGGACACAATAACGATGAAAAATAACCGGAAGTCGTTCACTGAGAAATAATAAAAGGAGCTTTTGTGAGATTTATATCTGAAAGCTCGGCTTGCCTACCCATTCTAGTGCCCCCAAAATGAAGTAAAATGCATAATTATTGGTTTCGTGCCACTTCCAAATGCTGAAATTGGCGAGTTAACGACCTGCTACAGCCTTGAATAAAATGATGCCATATGTTAAATCGACTTATCAAAAAACTTTTAGAAGAAAATGCACTGAAGCTTAGGCCTGTTGAAATGTCGTTTATTCCCAACCATTCCCGTCCTTCTGTAAACCCACCTCATATCGGTAAATGCTGACGCAATTTTAACTAGGCTTGATTGCGTATTCCCACAAAAGTTCCAGACCGTAGTTAAGTTCGAGTTTCGAGGACCACCTTGCAGTCGTGTTTAACGTTGTGGATATGCGATAGGTGGGAAGGGCGTGGAGTGGAGGCCACGAAGTTAGGCTGTAGTGTCCATCGAGCTGCCTGTCATCACTCAGTTTTACTTGACGTAGCGGACAGATGGTTGACAAAGGATGGTGTGGCGACTAATTGACAGACTGACTCGTAAGGCTAGAACAACGTGTATGCATGCATGTATGTGTGTGTGTGTATGCGGTGGACTGTAGACACAACTGTGTGTTAGTAGTTGGTCGTTTGTAGAAAGTCACAAATTAATTGCGCCTGATTTTCGACTACCTAACACAGCATATTACATGTGAAAGGTGCAAAGGGAGGACAAACTGCTTCATGATAAACAACCATGACTTGAACCAGTACGACAACAAATATTTTGCCACGTAATGCACATCAAAGCCCATACCGCATGCCTCCTCGCTTTTACCGCATTCAGTGGGCAAATGCTGATGTGCTAAATGCTTAGGCTAGTGAGAAGTTGGAAGGAAACGCTGTGTTTTTCCTGATACTAGTTACATAAGTTCCAAATTAAGGCATCATTGTTAGCCAATCGCAACTACTTTACTTAAGTGATGTAGAGTTGACGGTGGAGACAAGAGCGGGAAAACGATGGACGTGTTAGAGTAGTTTTATAAATCTGTCTAATGTCATTGACCTTAATAAAGCATCGGTTCACTTCTCAGGACCACTTAAAATGACGACGCCAGATCAAATATGCCAATAATCTGCATATTTTTTAAGTTGTTTATGGACCCAGGCATTTATTTACATGTTTTGCTCCATATGCTGCTTATAGCGGGCCAATGAATCTAACAGGCAGGCTAACATCCACCCTGCATCCTCGACTGAAAGTGAGTTGGATGGCACTTAGACCATCGCATTAGCATAGAACCTAAGGAGCACTTAGACAAAGAAGTGGAAACAACTTGGATGAGATTTACCAACTGTCACACCCTAAGTAACTGAAAGGAGGCGTTCTCAAATGTATTTTAGTTGAACAGAGTGATGAAATACATGTCATATGATTATTTAATCAGTCAACATAGGAGCGTATGGATAGGCGAGCGCTTACTTCACCTCCAGCACATGTTTTTGAAAAGGTGACACATGAAGCAATGGTTTTGCCTTGAAATAGCAGAAAGAGACGATTTTGTAAACGGCACCTTCGCCTTTGCAGGTTCAGAGGCGACAATAATCTTGCAATTCGCAGTTTCAATGTGGCTCGTTTGGCTAGAGACTACGAGGTGGATGCGTTATGCGCAATGGTGGAGATATGTCTCTCGCCATCATTGTATCGCATCTTTCCCTCCTCTGCTACTACCACCACCTGTGTGGATAGTGACGTGCGTTCAGTTAGACCTGCAGCGACTGCAAACACCACAACAGGTGGTGTGGAAGTCGGTGAAGAGACGTCCACCGCTAGGTACAGCGATGTCATGGCCGATGGTCGACCCAGTGGCAATGCAGATGCTAAGGATATCGAAGCTACGGCCTACGAGACGGCAGCTTTGCTGCTAATGGTGGGGTTTTTGAGAGAGTGGACTTCTTTTCCTTACTTTTCATGATGGTAACTTCTACAAGGCATTAAGTTGAAAGGCAATCATATTTTCTGCTCTCTGGTTACCTTTAGTTTGGAGACCAAATTCGAAGTGATCCAAAACTCATCATCATCCTGTCACGTATTCCTTGTTTTGGCTTTTAGCTTCTGCCTTAGAGCTGCATGTGATATTCATCGTGTGTCGGCTGTCAAAAAATGATTTCCTAACAATATACGTGGGTTTGCGAATCGGTTATAGTAGAGCTTTTTGTTAGTTCTAATAGATCAGTCTAGTTTTGTTTGATCGTAGACTGTGCTACAAGAATCAATTCGAATGTGCCAATTTTTAAAACTAAGGAATAGCTACAAGGCTTTACATCACTGTGGATACAATCGAGGCACCTGCTCAGAACATTTTTTTCTTTTATAACAAGTAGTGCTGTTGGATTTCGAAATTGTTCTATAAGGATATTGTAAATGGGTTTTACTATGGACAAATTGGTGCTCTTGAGAACAGATTTTGCATCGTTGCTCGTCATGGTACTCCTCTGTTCTACGTCTATGCTGATGAAACCTCTTCTGCTAAGACCACTTGGCCTACCAATGCCCAGACATTCGTCACAGTGGAGACTGAGACAGTAAAGTCCTTTATGAAGTCTTAGTGACATCATGCATTTAATGACATATTGTCATTGGCAAAGGTTCATGGTACCTTCGTAGAGTGAATTGACAACACGGATTCAGCGATAGTCTAAGCCTCATTGTCTATAATGCCGAACCGTATTGGATACATGATGTTGTTGGAGGGCTTTCCCTTTTTTGGTGTTCTCTTCACATTCTGTCTCGTTGCGTTCCCCTTGACAGGTCAACATTGTGGAGACAATTTGGAAGAGCTAGTGACCGTTGTAGAGTGCTGAAGATGCACAAGCGGTGTAGTGACCTGAGCCTCAAACACTACCAACGTATCCACTTCATTGTCGACATGAACGAAGTCTGGTCAAGGCTTTGCGAGTGTTGTGTTCCCCTTTAAGTAGTAGTAGTTACCAATGCAAGGTGATTGCATTTATTAACCTCATTTAACGAGGCAGACCTCTTGTTCTTCCATTGTAGAAATTGAGGTCGTGTCAAATGCAATACCCCAGGATGCATCGGTTTCTGTACAATCTTCATATGGCTGTGTCCCGTGATAGGGTGAAAGTGGAGAAGGCTCTTCAAAACTTTGCTGAGATGAATGAAGAGGTAGGTGAATCTGAACTTCTCTTAAGATGTTTAAAAATAAGACTTCATTAAGGATTCCTTTAGTGGCAAACCGCTTAACTTTAACAGCCATTAATTGTTGTACGTAATTAGCTTTGACTAGTCAAGTTGGGACACCTCTTTATTGGGCATGGCCAAGCAGAAAGGAGGCGTGAAAGACTAGACCACCTCAAAATGTTAGAAGGTTTACTATAATAGTGAGGTTGGATCACGTCTACTCCTCTAGGAGTAGAAAGGCGCTAGCAAATGGAACTGTAGGCAATACACCAATTTCCATCCACCATCAATGAATTTTTGAATGATGTCATATTCATTAAAGGAGGCTTTAAATCCCAACTACAGCAGTTAGTATCGATGTAGTGGAATGCTTTTTGCGCCAAATAGATTTTTTTGCTGACTGTTATTGTGTGCACATAGCGACCAAATTTTACCATAAAGAGGGCAATTTACTTGCATTCTAGTGCGAGAGCGTTCCAGCCGTGTACGGTGCAGCTGTTTGCTACCTCCTACTGGGTCAAGATCAGAAGGCAAAAAATCAACTTAAACGTCTGGCCAAGTACGCATGGACTCCAGAGGTAGGTAATTTCCGTCCTAACTACCCCAATTGCTAAGGAGACCTTTTGGTAGAAGAAAGTAGGAAGGGAAGGAAAGGAGAATCGATTCTACCACCAGGAAATACCTGTTCAACCTATTTCAACTTGTCCAAAAGTTTAACCTTTAAGTCACTTGTCAAATAGACCACCTTGATTTACGATAGAGCAACTTCACAATGAACATGGTGGGTTTGTAGTGAATTAGAAGCCGGTGATACTAGATCTGATTTTCTATTTTACTTGGGACTCCAGAGAACCTCGAAAATGCATTGAGAGGAGTTAGGCAATAATTACGATAAATTTGCTTCCAACAGTTGCCCTTGCATCGAAACCATCCAATAAGAAGCGAATGTCAATGGAATAAATCATTTTACGAAGTTGATGAGTGCCTGAACCTCCATGCTTCACGATGAGGAAGATTTGAATATTGCAGTCGTGTTTAACGTTGTGGATATGCGATAGGTGGGAAGGGCGTGGAGTGGAGACCACGAAGTTAGGCTGTAGTGTCCATCGAGCTGCCTGTCATCACTCAGTTTTACTTGACGTAGCGGACAGATGGTTGACAAAGGATGGTGTGGCGACTAATTGACAGACTGACTCGTAAGGCTAGAACAACGTGTATGCATGCATGTATGTGTGTGTGTGTATGCGGTGGACTGTAGACACAACTGTGTGTTAGTAGTTGGTCGTTTGTAGAAAGTCACAAATTAATTGCGCCTGATTTTCGACTACCTAACACAGCATATTACATGTGAAAGGTGCAAAGGGAGGACCACTACTGGAGTGGGTAAAACTCTTTATTGCCCAAAGCTAACACATATTAACCCAGTACAATCGCATGAAGTACAATACATAGCAAAATCTGTCAACTTTGTCTTAAATCTCATACAATCGTAATGCTTTGGCACGCAAACTTAGCACTTGAGAATGTGGTGGCGTAGGCTGATGAAGGATGATCGGAAGATGCAGCTACCCTCAATAGGACCAATCTCAGTGCCAGTCTCGTTCTAGACACCGCCATCAGCATCATTACTGGCCAACCACATGATTGGAGGGGGAGAGGTGAGGAAGGCGGGGGGTAAGAAAGCCAGAAATAGACAATCGGGAGTCACATCATTTCCCATTCTCAAGAGCCAAAGCTCTTTTGGGAAAACAGAATTCTCAAGTAACTTTTGCCTCGATGAGTGGTTGTGGGTTAATCATGCTCTGTTAAGTTGGCAATATATCTTTTCTTTTGCTTTACTGAATACTTTTTGCATTACCTCATATCTACTTTCGGGGATTGTTTATCACTCCTTCACCTGTCACAACGATTTGTCTATCAACCTCTTTTCAGTTCTAGGAACAGGGGTATGAGTTCCAGCAAGTTAAAACGACTTAAATTTAATTTTGCTTTCCAATAAGCCTATATTGCGATTTCCTTTCATTGCGTCATTGTGTCTTCTTGTAAATATCTGAAGATCTTTTTGTGACTAGAGGCACGATTTTACGAGCTACTTTTACCAGCAAAGAGCAATTTTTTAGTAAGGTGTGTCACAACCGAACGCTGTGCTCTATTCAGTTTAAGTGGTTGTTATTGTTGCTGTTTAAGCCACGCCACGTTCATGGTGACATTTGTAAGGACGTTCAGTTTCTGACCAACCAGATGGAAAAAATAGCTGTAAAAATAGAAGTAAACGCTAAATATGGTTCAGTTAAAGGTATTAGAAGGTGAAAAGTTTAAACATATGGACTGCTTAATTATTATCTCAAGTTGAATGGAGAATTTTTTGCGCAGAAATTGTAATGGAGTCGTAACTTGACAGTCAAATGGAGTTGTTCTAACAGTCACTTGTAAATGGGCGCCCGCCTCCTATTCCACTCTACACAAAAGGGAGATCAAGGAAAAATTGAATGTGGCCGCCATTGCAGTTGTGGCAATCAATCTGCCCCTTCTACCATCAAAACATGAAGGTCCTGAAGGAAGAAATCATTTTTCATACGAAACGTAAAAAGGCACTACTGACCAATCCAATATTTCCTCCCCAATGCTTGGCCTCTTAAATGGGGATTGGCGGAGCGCCTAAGTATGTGCAACACCTCTGCACCAATAATGCCCAAGCAGCAGTCCTCTGTAGTGCCAATGGTCTCCCTCTGCAACTATTCACACCGATTTATAGACGAAGGAGTCAATAAATTGCCATCACATCACCTACCAACAGTTATTACAGCACTTTAGGCAATAAAATAGTCACATTTTTTGCATTTAGTTTTTTGGAGAAGAGCATAAAAGTCAACTTTGTAAAGTAAATAACTCCCTGGACTTTTGTATACGTGTGTGTGTATGTGTGCATAATATGGTGTCGATTTCTTCAATTCTGTTTACTGGTTTCACTGAGCCTTGTCAATGTCTCTTTGGCCCTTCTCCACGTCAGCAGTACACGGTCTTCCCAATTATTGTGCCTCTATAACCTTCACATATCCATTCCCTATAGCTGTAACTTCCCGTTTGTGTGTAAAATGGGAATTCGAATGTGGGGTGGGTATTTGGACTTCATTTGGATCTCTTATGTGGGACTAAGTTCGATGGCATTGCGATGTCACCTGCAATTTTTGTATGGTTTTGGCAAACTACTAACTGCATTTAAGCGTCCAATGAATTTATTGCAGAATTGTCATAGTTTGAGGTGCGATAAAAAAGGTACATGGGTAGAATGAAATATTCTCGAACGCCTCACAATACTCTGATTAAATTCAAAATTGCTGCTTTGAATAAAAATGCCCAAATATATCTTCTCTTTAGGATGCACCCTTTTTGGAGCGTTCGTGGTTGTTACTTGCAGACATCTACATTGGCATGGATAAACGTGATATGGCGATGGACATGCTGAAGCGGTGTATACAATACAATAAGGTAAATTTAAGAGTGAAGTAACTTTAAAGCTGTGATGTCAGTACCTCATACAATTATGCAGTCCAAATTACCTGCTAGTTTTGGGATCAGGCAATGGGACTTGCTTTGACTGCAGACACAGACATCAAATTGTTATGCATTAGTAGACTTTTAGTGCACATGTACGAGAAGGCAAATAATTTCAGGTGGGGGGTGGGGGAGAGGCGAGGGAGATCGTAACCTCTTCAAAGGCAAGACTAATAGTCTTTGTATGTTAGCTCTTTGAAATTGCCCCGGCATCTGCAAAGGTGTACGCCCATGGTTAGGCCCCACTTGTGTACGCACTTCGTATTGAAGGAGGCGAGATGATTGGTTTGTTGGTCTCTCTCCCTCTGCCTCTCTCGTCATACTTTCGGGGCATTTGGCAACAATTTACACAACCGCTTTTGGGGTTTTGCTTGCCATGGGGTTGCTAAGAAGAGCGTTCTAGTGCAACCAATTTCGTGTTACGGTGCGGTCAGTAGACACATGTAACTGGCGAATATCAAACTAGTCTAACAGACTACCGGAGCTGTAAGCGCTCCCATGAACTAATGAAACTTATTGGTTAGACTTGGGAGAAAATTATATTTATAAAGAGTTTATTAACAGGAGGAGAATGGGACTATGGATTGAGCCATGTCTCTTACTAGTGCACAACAATAAAGCCCTTTATTCGGGCTTTTTCCTCCTTCCAGTCATGTTATCGAGCCTACGAATTTATGGGATTGATAGCGGAAAAAAGCAACTCTTATGAGGATGCCGCGACGCACTACAACACGGCATGGGAAATTCTCAATAAGCAGGATCTGGGTGTTGGTAAGCCAGAGAGGTTAAATTATAGATGGCGAAATACGCATTTCGACTTCGAACTAACAGATTAAGCTCGTCATTCCTCTATGAGACATGCATAAGCAGACCCTTTAGGTATATATTATAAAAGGAGTTATACTACTTACAGAAACAAATAAGTAGGTGAAATCGGAGCTATTAAAGACAGTTTTGCTCAAATGATAATCGTGTAGCTGCCAATGTTTGCAGTCATGGCAATGCATCGATTATCTTAAATGCGTGTCTATCCCTGTATGTACTTTTTGTGCCTGTATTTATCTCCCTCCCCAAAAGCCTCCACTTTGAAGTAAAGCGTGTAGACGGCAAAAAAGAGCTCTCTTTGAACTGAGTTAAAGTTTGGTTTATACTAAAAGAAAGAGAGGTACTATGCTCAAAAAA
The DNA here is from genome assembly GCA_900622495.1 of Hydatigera taeniaeformis. Classification (NCBI taxonomy): domain Eukaryota; kingdom Metazoa; phylum Platyhelminthes; class Cestoda; order Cyclophyllidea; family Taeniidae; genus Hydatigera; species Hydatigera taeniaeformis. Next base: position 16,288 of record UYWX01000288.1, read on the forward strand.
ACTGGATTTTGTGTTCCAGTGGTTGAATTTGGTTCCATCTTGATGGTGTTGCATTTAAGTTGTGCAAATAAAGCATAAGATTTATTGTTACCGTGTGGGAGGCTGCAGGCATCCCTCAAAGGTCATGCCGCCAAGGGGTAAGCAAAAATCAACAAGAGTGAATGAGGTGCGGTCCAATCCTCATCGCAAAAACAGGAGGGGTCAAAGTTGCACTACATGCTGCTAAAGTCAGAGATTTAACTTTTCAAAAGTGAATGATAAAATTTTCAAGCTTGACAGCTTAAATAACTTGATTACCGTAGTGAAAGGCTGTTCTTTCTACTATTCGACAGGCTTTTTGTACAGTACTGCTCCCAACAATGCTTGTTAAAGTTCAATTTGTGTCATTGGAAGGAAGTCCAGATTTAAACACATCCAATGAGAAATATTAAGGTGCTTGTTAATCCTAAAGTTTATTATTTTTGAAGGTTACAAGCTAGCTCTGAGCTACTTGAAGGCCAAGGATTACTTCCGAACTGTCGATGTCTGCCATGAGGTAGGTGTGCAAGTGTGTGGGTGTGTATGCTATATATGGCAATTTTTGGCTAAATCGAATGGCACTAAAGCTTGCATTGTTTTGGAGGTGATGATTTAGGTGATTTGCCCTTTAACACCTCGAAAAATATTCCAAATTTTAGGTCCTCTGCATTGCCCCAAATCATCCACACATTCAGAAGAACATCCTACGGAGGGCTCTTGATGCAATGCGCACTTGACGCTAAATGGCACTGTCCACTCAGACAACTCCGACCTAATTTAAACCGTTCATCTTTCCTTTTTTCACTTAATAAAAGTTTTAATGCGTATAAAAAGCGTGTAAATGCATTTTCTATGCAAACATACTACTCATGGATAATAATCGGCTATAAGTAACATGGAGGTATTCAAAATGAAAAGGAAACACAAAATTCCTCCTAATAAATGATTATTTTTCTAAAATTGCTAACACTTTAGGGGAATGGAAGATGTTTTTACTGAGGAGTAAAGTGCAGATTGCTATCCCCAAAAGCCAGCCCTCTGACGTCTGTTAAATTTACAACTTTACCCTATTCTTGCCTAAAGGGATCGAAAATCTTTCAGCATAATTACACGCTCGTTACTTTCTCCTTTGGAAAGATTGTGTGCATGAATTTTACTCAATTTTTTTGTTTAAGAATTTTATCGTTAAATGATACACTTTTAAACACATTTCACTGCGGCACAATCTCGGACGACGTAACCCATTATCCCACCTCTCCCACATGTTTTTTCAGCAAATTTTATGTGAACTAACAAAACATCTTCACGCACAAAATCGGTGGACATAAAACTACATTTGTCAGGCTGACTCTATTGATATTGTAGGTTTGGTATCTGAGTTGAGCGTTTTACGCATTTCTACTCCAACATGAACAAAGCAAGAGAGCATCCAATTTCATGCAGACAATTTACGAAGGAGTAATAAAATTGCCAATCTTGCAATCATTTGCATCCGCCTTCCACTTCTAAAAAAAGGGGATCTAGAGAGGAATGGGCAGTGAGGCGAGGGACATTTTGTGCCTGGTCGCAGTGGAAGGACGCGACAGCATCGACAGTCGTGCCCTCGCCCAAGTACTGCCTCCTCGAGGCACACTACATGTTTGCTGCGCTAGGCAAGAATTCCACAAGTTTTATTTACCTGGATATGAAAGTCTGGTTATGCAATGAGGGGAAATAATTGATGCTTAATTTAATGTCTGTTGCCATGCAGTGTAGTCAAGTTCTTCTGAACTGCAAGTTATTTTGAAACTGGTAGTTCTTGTGTCTTTTTAACATGCACTGTGGTTGCATAACTTCATTTGTGTTGTGAATTAGCACGCCTTTATATCGTTCATCTCGAATGACATTTTTGTTTGCCTCATCCTTCACCACCATAACCAGGGCATTGAATGTCGATTTATGTTTATTCAGACTTAAGTTGGTCACTTTTAAAGGAGCTTGCGGCATGCATTGTGATAACACTCAAATGCCCTTTTGTCGACGCGTTCTCTTGCGAGACAGGAAGGACCGCATAGAACCACTCGAACGTTGTGTGAAGTCGCCAAATTTCAACACTTGAATACTGATACTTCGAGATAGGATGGTGGGGAGTGGAATTAAGCCTCCGTCTTCAAACACAATGCTAAGCATCTTCTCACTACGGCTGTGTATCACACTTCTGCGTGAAGAGCGACACCTTTTCTTATCTGGGCAATACTGGAAATTGTAGATGGTAGGTTTGTGGACATTGAAGATGAAGCATTGTCAACAAGGGAAGAGTTCAACTTCCACTCCCCTACTCCACACAAGATTGCAAAAGGTCAACACCTTTATGGTGCTTTTCGTGCTGCCTGATTCTTATCTTTGAAACGGGACGATTTGCAATTGCGGTAGGTACTGGCACCTTGATACAGAATTAATCCTCTTCTGTCAACAAAGTTTTATTCCAAGCAGAGATTTTGATATTCTTAGGAGGCTATTTTAGCCTTTTACGGTAATTCTTTCCACCCCTTGGACGCTGAAGGCCAAGCCGGGTTAGGGGGCATGGCCGAAATGGGCACAAAGTACACACCCACCTGCAAGATGAAGTCCTCCTGTATAAAGTGCTTTTCAAAGTGAAGAAAAACTCATTTGCCTTGGGGATGGGTATCAATATTTCTGGGTCAGGATAAATGACCTTTGACCATGCCAAACAGCCAGCCTCGGTCTTTCATCCTCCCTATGAGTCAGCTTTGCACGAAAACATGACCGTGGGAAAATAGGTGGTCAGTTCTTCTAAGTCAGTGATTGCATGTAATTAACACGGTGGGGCTAGGAGACCTCGACCCCCTTAAAATGTTTACATGTTCACAAGTTGAAGCATGGAACCATGGTGGAATTACTTGTGTCTCACTTCTTTGAAGACAACCGCCTCTGTACTAACCACGAATTCTTTGATGCTACCTCCTTGCTTGACTTGTACGAATGATGGGAAAGCGTGCCAGTTCGTCCATCCACATAGCGTTATTGTTAGAGCTGTCCGTCATTTTTTGACTGAATTTAATGCATTAGGCGGGTGAAATTCTCTCGTCTGTCCGCTTTGGAGGGTTTACGCAACTGCAGGGATTCCTTAAATGTTGGGGAGAATTTGGCTCTGAATGCGTATCAGATGGGAAGGACCAAGTTTGTTTAAATCCACATCAATTACGATGCAAAATTATGGAAGCCAAAAGGCTAGGCAGAATGGACCACCTACAAGCCATTCATTAGCAGCATGTGACCTCAACACATGCAGACCATCAATTTCTTCTCCACTTCTTTTGCATGCATGAGTTGTACAATCGAGATAGGCATTTTAGTTTTTTCAACCACAATTGGCTTTTGCCTTAAAAATGCCTAATTTTACCCTCATGGCACACCTTTATCCATCATCCTACACTTTCAAGGTGTGCATTATTGCATCCGCCAATCTTTGCTTGTCGGTGTGTAGATTAGCAAATTCTAGTCTTGACTGGAAGAACAGTCTACATTATTCTTTCCGTCCTCGCCCTGTCATAGCAAAGGTACACGAGAGGCAGGCAGGTCAACTTCGCGCAGTCAGCAAACTTGGAAGCCGGAAGATTGACGTTTTAGTGTAAGTCGGTAAAGTTGGTAAAGGAATAGAGAGAGATGTTGCTTTGTCTCTCCGGCTAACCTCAACTCCACGTTCATTCTTACTCTTGTCCAGTGTGGGCCCCTCAAAGTTTGAAGCACCGAGCTTCACATCCTCTTGGCATTACTCTCAGCATTTGTAAAACCCGTAATTGCGTACAAAAATGATTGAGTGATTGAGGAACAATTATAAAATCAAAAGAGACTTGCCATCAATTTTATTGTCCTGCGTTTTTTTTGGGGGGTGGGGTGGGGTGGGGGGAGGGGATGGACTGATGTGCAAAGCGAAGGTCGCGTTTGTAATACTTTGTTTATTCGGATGCCCGTGTAATTGCCGACCAATTTGGGCGACCAAATTGCTTCT
>UYWX01000289.1:0-20292 GCA_900622495.1 Hydatigera taeniaeformis
GTAGCCGATTGTGTACACAAGGCATTTAAAATGTAGGTTCGATAGTCTAGTTTTCCTTTATTTTAATTTGCGTGGCTGAAAGTTATTTTTTAGGTTTCAGGCGCCACCTCATTAGGCCAATGTTGACATTGAAAGCTGCTTTTCTGTAGTTTTTACCTAAGTCACCATTTTACTTTAAAACATGAATTTAAAGGAATAAAAGTTACGCACAAGTCGTACCAAATTTACAGAAATGAATAGTCAGCTTTACTCAGGTGAGCAATGGGGAACAACCGTCATCGGTACGGTTAATATTACACGAGGTGGAGGACATTTCGAAAAAGGTGTCTTCTACTTTGGATTACTTTTTTTTGGCATCACATGAAGAAGTTGCAGTAACGAAGATTGAGGTTAAAAACAAGCCCATATCCACATCAACTCAGGGCACTGCCCAAAAGGGGGCGGGAGTCGAACGCCCATTCGTTAATTAGAGGCTCACCCGCTTGCCGATCTCTTCTTTACGCTAATTTACTTGGGACTCAGTCATCAACGCCCTCTTTGAAGGAGTAATACAACTTCGTATGTCATCTCGCTTTTGCAATGCCAAGATCAAGGGGTGGAGGAAGGAGTTAATCTTTTTTTCAAACCTGATTTAAATGGTATCAGGCTACTTGGTGACATTAAAACTACGAGCATATTGTGCTGGAAAGCGGTAGTTTGATCCCTGTCGAAGCCACTTGCTCCTTCGTTAACCTTCCGTATGCCTGTGTAACTGCAAAAAATTAGATTGCCCATTCAACTCTCCCTTTTGACTTCCAGGGTGCTTAAGGCTCCGCCTTTTTACTTCCATTGAGCGACGTTGTCTTTAGTCGATCAGGTCATTTTTGCTTCGGTGATGTATTGCCTGATCTTTTAATGCATTATTTTCGTCCTCAGGCAAGGCTTGGTGCGGTCCATTGACCCTCTCCTTATTCAGGACTAATTGGTCACAGGCTGCTATTATTTTGTTCCTGTCATTCTTGGATTTTCTTTACCAGTTGATGAAATAGAAATTCGGCTAGTTAAATTTTGGATTATTTAACTTCAAAAATTTATCAATAGGTAAACAGAGAAGGAAAATTGCATTACACGCTCAAGGCACTCATTAGATGTGGTACAAACATAGATTCTTAGAATTGTCAGCCAACCGTCAGAAATGAGGCAAAATATGTAATTCTGAAGAAAAATTTGCCCTCTTTAAACGATTTGGCTGCCATTAAAGCCTACGTTTTGGACAATTAACTTGTTTCAGGGGCAAAGAGTCGCCTTAGGAAACTTAGCTCAAGATGTAAGCATGACATAAATTATCTCAAAATATTTCAGGACCATAGTCCCTTTCCATCAACCACCATCATGATGAGGTAGCGAGGTGAAAGAGGAAGTCCTTTTCCGTACGATTCAATGGCGTACATCCGCACGCGCATTCGCGTCCGCACACTGCCCGCCAATTGGTGGGAGGGGCTGGTCCAGAACACTATAAATAAGTGTGGCAATGAGAATCAACACCATTTGCTGCGACATGAGGGTGCTGGTACTGGCCAATCTTCTCTGTGTGGTGCTCTTAGCTTTGCTCGCTAGCGACATCGCCTCGATGACGGCGCGGCTGCCGAGGCACCGATTTCTTGCCGAGGACTCCGAGAACGGGGACTTCTTCGATGCCGAAGTGGGAGAGGATGACGACTATGGAGAGGTTCCAAGGCTGCGTCATCACGGCCGTAAGTGATTCTGCCTTTACTGCCCATCCAAGGTCTGCCGATTTTTTAATTCTCTGATGTTGTCTCTAAATCTCCCACTGTTCGTGAGCCAAGAAATTAGTTAAACACCAACAATAAATACGGGCTAGGTGTAGCTCAAGGGAGGCAATGCTCAGTAAAATGGTGGGGATGCATTATTGTGGTACAGAATTGGTCATGCAGTGAAAATTAGTAGTCTTCTGCTGGAATAGGTAGACTTGTAGAAATGAAACCACAGCGTAGGTACAGAGTAGGTGCTAAACCTATCATGAAATCAAGTTGTTCGACTGAGAGGATTCATTGCATGTATTAAATCATCCTCTTTGCCTTCTTCTGTTCTGAACCTGATTACGTTAGTACGCTTTTTGTGCTGATTCTAAAGGATCCCAAGTTAATGAAATCAAAGTTGGCTAACTGAAGTCCATTCCTTGGTATGTATTTTATCAATTAGTGGAAATGGAGAATGGGAGGTTTATTCCAATGGCGGAAGGTGTTAGAATGTCCCATCCCTAAAGCTACTAGGAGTTGGAAGCTCTTATTAAGGAAATCTTGGCCTCTATTCATGCTATCCAAACTCAAACCCATTTGGGGAGGGTTTGGCCGCACGGTTCTGCTTTTTGCGTGCTTGGAGTGACGAGCATCAGACGGCTTGTCAATTTCTTATCCCCATCAACTTTGAGGGAGGAAGAGGAAAGAAATGGGACAGGCAAACTTAGTTCCACGTGCACTGCGATACCTGCGGTCTGTTGGGGTCCGAGGATCAAAACACGGAAATGTCAAATTTGTAAACCTATTTGAGTTTCTCTTCTTACTCACAAGTATGTTGAGAGTGAGTGCAAACATTTGACAAATTGTCTTCGAAAACTGCGTTCCCAGAGTGATGCATTTACAGTGCAGTTGATTAGAAGTGTAAAAATGCAAATGAAGAAATAAATTGTTTCACATAGTCAAGCTATGTCGCATAGAAAACCACATATATCGCTCCTCGTTTCTGATTAGTAATTCACCAAGAAATTTCTTCTTTGACGCCGAAAATCGAGGAAGTACAAACGAGTAATTGGATTCCAGTTCTGGGCACACGTTCTCCCTACCACCCGCTCCTTCAAAAGCATTTATTTGAGGTGGACAGTTTTTGCCCGTGGCTCTCATCGTATCTACTTGTTCCGGTTGACAAGTTAAATGGCATACCAAAGAGAAGAAAAAGCACGAAGTACTCTTGAGGGATACAAAAAGAGTGGACGATTAAACATTTCACTTTGATTGACTGAAAAGTGGAATCACCACCTTTCTAAATACATCGTATTTCCCTCATGAAGGTTGCTTTTTATTCCGTCACTACTTAACGTAGTTATTGCCTTTCAAATTTTTTCCAAAATTCTGCACCCTGGAAACTGGGTGATTCGGACAGTTTCCTTATCAAATAAGACTGGTGTGCTCGAAAGGCTTCAAACGATAATGCGTGACAATTCAAGCAGTTAATGTTCCAAAGAATCGCTTTGTCACGAATCCTCCGAGAAAACATTCATTCACATTTTACTATTTTACAGGTTTTACCAAAAGGCAACTTCGTAATCTTGCCGGGTAACTCGAAGGTGAGTGTAACGAGCTTCAGAGTGAAGAATTCGCAATCGTATAAAAGTGACCAAAAGCTCTTCTGGTCACTTTAATGCGAATAAAGACGTGTTAACCGTTGCCACTTTTTTTGTCAATGCTGGATTACTAGTAGTTTTTTCTCCACCTGTTAACAGGCCTTGAAGTGTAGTGCTTCATTTACTCGCGTTATGTGTATCTTCTCTAACTGCTACATATTTTAGCGTAAAACAAGTGGAAACCTGGAGGACTCTCTGTCTCCACTGCCGAAAACTCATTCTACATTGATTTGCGTTTTGTTTCACCAGTTGGCACCATTTCTGTTTCCATCGTATCTCCTATAACGGACTTCTGCATTACGGTTAATGACTAATATTTTATAATGTTTAAATAAAAGAAAAATAAAGACCATAAGCCTCGTACTTTAACGCGTTAAGTCATTCGGTTTCGTCGTTAATTAGGAATGCTATTTGACATATTGAAATTAAGAATGAGGGCGGTAATAAAGCTGTAAGCACTAATGACTTTCCTTTTATGCACGTGAAGGGGATGCGTGGAAGGGCTTATTTGGCTCCCCAAACTTGGCACTTGCAATGTCACCAAGATTTCCTATTCACTGTAGAAGTGTTGAAGTGTCCCACCAACACAAATCAAAGTTGTACCCTCACAAAATCCCGGAAATGCTTTTATAGCACAGTAAACCACATTGCAAAGTTGTTAGTCTATTTTATGCTTACACGATAAAACTGTCGTTGGGGCTGTAATTTAAGGCAATGAGATTTGAAGTATTCGCATCCATTAGCTATTTGGAGAGGGACAAGACTTAGCAGGACGGTGTGAAAACACCAACATCACCGCCAACCACTGGGCGTCCAGGTGTTTCCTGATGCAATGGCGGTGCGACTTTGACTAGGGACGTACAGCGATTCGGGACTACTAAATGGGACACGCAATGAGGATAAACGCGCTCATGATCTCATCTTCCAGAGACTGGCTGTCCAACTAATAGTTACAAAGCATAGGGAGGTCATAAAATGGAAAGCAACTAATGGGGAGGAAATGGTCTTAAATCTCACCCATCATTGTGACTTTTTTAACAGACTATAGAGAATCATAGAGCAGATGCGAAAAATTCAGAAACCTTGCTACGCAAAACGTGGAATCAGACACACTATTTAGAGCACCATTTCAAGGCCATGAATGCACAGCCGCCAGAGTCGTTTTTGACGTTAATGCACATTGGTTAAGTGCTGCTTTTTTAACCAAAGCCATAGACAAGCAAAATTGGATCCCATCCGACTCGCCTTTATTTCCAAGCAAGCCTTGGGGTGAATCTTGGGGCAAAATAACGGCTTTTACATGGTAAACCACCGTCATCGCCATTAGAAGACTAATTCATATGGGGCGAAGCAACTGCCGAAAGAACTTAAAAGCTGACCAACTCCGATCTTAATAAACCATGTCCTACATTTTTCTGTAGGTCCTTTTTTAATTTTTTGCAATTCCGAAGAAATGGTGGGCAAAATGGATGATATCAACCCTAATAAATTGAGTTCCTAACTTTTAACCGTGGTAATTAAGCGGAGAGCAAGAGACAAATGGCAGTGCCAAAGTAAGTCCATATTACTGTGTAACTTTTGAGAAGGGATCTGAAAATCCTTCTCCTTACCATTTGTTTTGCCAATTAATGAGTATGCGAAAAACTGCCCAGATTTTTTTTTGCTTTAATAGACTTAATTTCTAGCCATTGCTAAGTAAAAGGAGACCTGCTACAAAGTCCCGCGACATACAGAGGTGCCTTTCTCCTCCAAACACTCGTACCTGAATTAGGCTCTGCAAGATAAACTCTACTGGATGTCTTTATAGCAATATAATATAATTTTGTACACAACGAAACAGAGTAGGTCCTTGTATGACCACTTTCATTGAGATTATGAAAAGTTTAACTTAAGGCTTAGGCTGTAGATCTCCAAGATTTCACTTGAGGAACGAAATTTCATGCCACTTGGGCAAAATACGTGGTAAGCCGTAGAATTGGTGGAACACTTTGGAATTTGGGTAAAGCGAATGCAAAATGCGAAACATCTAAGTGACTCGGCTTGCACGACTGTCGCGATCGGTTGCGGTCACTTGGAAGGCCAGGCAGGCTGGGGTTTAGACTATGCCTAATCTCAATCGCATTCCATCTCGCCTGCGAACATTTATTCAACCCAAGAATTATGCCTCCTCCTGGATCAGGGGATCACATCTAGAATTAAGTAAAGAAACAGCGAATTGCATGGACAATTAAGCGTTGCCTGTTGAAACCCAAAAATACAAGTGTCTTTATAGGTAATAAAGTTCTATTAACTTATATTTCTGTTTTATGCAGCTGTGGGAGATCCACTGTATTTCTTCCCAAACATAAGTTTAGCGCCAACCCCCTCGTTACTTGGCCTTCATGTTTGGCGGGTTATGGCATTGCTGCATTTAGCTTACCACTGATGGGTATTATGCTCATTTAAAATTACCAAATCAAGCGACGAATTTACTGTGTATCAACAAGCGTCACATCTTTAAGGGCGGTAGCGTGGAACTTAGTGACACTGACCACACCCTCTGCAACTAAACATTGCTGATAGCTCTTTTCTTTTTACGTGATTGGACAGGACAAGGGACAGTGGTTTGTAATTGCATTCCTACTGTATTAACTGTGTGCTAGTGTTAATGGTGTGCTTACAGTTTTACGCTTTTTTGACCTGTTGCACCTTCGTTCCGTGCTTATGAGATAATTCATGTAAGGAGCCGTTAGTAGGCGGTGCTCTGCTCAATTTACTTCTGTTTGAACCTAGTTGGACCTACTTATACTGCCTAGTAGGGTGACGTTTTACTTCTCAAAAACAGCTATTTTTAGTACTGCTACGGCGAGGCACCACAATCACACCATAACGCCACATCTACTTTGCAGTGGAAGAACTGGAGTCGCATTTGCTGTAGAAACTGGAGATTACCCAGCATATATTGGTGATACCTTGGTGATGTGACGACTTGTAGGACGGGCGATCGCTTCAACGTTATTCGTAATCTTGTATGCTCAGGTTGGCATTTGAACCAAGCCAAGGCCCATTCACTTCCTATTATCCTTGAATGTATGCGTTTAGTTCCACTTACTGCTTTTTCCATTCGGTGGGAAATCTTAAGACATTCCAATTTTCTTTTCTATCCTTGCTGTAGTTTTAAATGCGAAACTTTGAGGCTATATGATTGAGCTTTCTGTTTACCCACCCTCTAATTGGCAACTTAAATAATAGTATACAATTTTTAATCTGCAGAATATTGCACCACTGCTGCCATAGTTCAAGCACAGTAGCTTCCCTGAACAGTCGACACAGTATTAGGACAGAGATTGTAGTATTAAGTTGGGCTGTATACATACATTCGACCTCGGCTTGGCCCGAAGGCCAGCCCAAGCGTACAAGAGCAAGACAAAACCAAAGTCACCGACAGACATCAGGCGGTTGTATTAACAAATCAATACAGATAATGTAAAGTCTACTTAAATATGGATTAGACGAGCCAAACCGTACGGTGGAACTTCAAGGGAGGGGCTAAAGTGTCCACATAAGCAAAACGGCGACCTTAACTACCATACAATTACTATAAACGGATCTTGGACGATTAGATTGAATAATGAGCAATAAATTTGAATGGAGAAACACAAACACTAGATTTGAGGAACTGCCTGCCTAGTCGCTTCTCGCCTCTCCCTATCAAGGTCAACTTAAACACTAGTATATATTACACGGCCCTCCTTCCCTTTCAAGCACCGTCTCCGGTGCTGACCGGTAGAGTTCCATCAGGCGACTTCTCTTTTCTGTCAACGTATAGACCTTGTCTTTGTAACCTACTGGGGGCGGACCCGTATATGGCCTAATTGTGTTATGGTGTACTGTTAGAGACTAAGTAGCGATCTCCGCATTTCGAATGAGATATTTCGTGGGAGAGAGGATTATGATTATCCGGTGGGGTTCCTCGCTCCAGGAGTAGTAGAATTTCCAATGGGTTCCTGGAAGGGAAGATTGGTCTATACACTTGCACAATATCGCTCGCGTTAAAGGCTTGTTCGGCTCTGTCTATTGTAGGATCTCTTTTGCCCAGCATATGCTTTCTTCATTTGTATGCGCGCAGCTTCAAACACTTTCCTGAGGTTTTACTTCAGTCGTAAGACATACTGAAACGTGCTATCCACTGGCGGCTTCTTACTGGGGAGCGAAATGTCTGAAGGGACTCTCATTTTACGGCCCATGAGCATCTTGAACGGTGAGACTCCAGTCGAGGTGTGGGCAGAAGCTCAGAAGGCGGAGGAGAATTCCTCACGGTCCTCACGCACCGGATTCGCGTTCATATTCGCTTCCCGCCTCCCCTCTATCATGGTCAACTTAAGTACTAGTATATATAATATAGATAAACGTTGGTTCTTAAATTTAGAGTTACAAAACATGAGCCTCCTAAGCAATGAAGGTAGTCGGTTTTAAGATCTTAGCAAGAAAAATTATTGAAAAAATGTGTCCTTTCGTGTTAACCCAGTAAAAGATCGAGAAACTTTGTTTAACTGATCACCTTGTCAATACGTAACCTTTGGGGGCGTATTGCACCTCGGTTTAAATGGCGCATTCCTTACAAAATCCATAGTCAGACGGCTCCAGGTAGCCGAGTAAGCATGAGTATGCTCAATTTAATTATCCTCGAGGTGCTCATGTACTGCGAGTTGTTGGGCTTACACCATTTAAGTCTTTGGCGTCATACAATGTAATGTCTTAAGGTTTTTTTCGTAGCTGACACGCATTAACTCAAGTAGGTTGGGTGTGAAGAAATGCGTTTCTGGATTTTTTCAAATTTTCCTAAACTGGGTGTCATCCGATGGTTGAAAAATTTGGCTCTTTGAAATCTCCAAGTACAGACCTACCATCATGAAGTCTAAATGGTTTTGCTTGGTTTAGTGTAACAAGCGATCTCAAAGCTACAATTTTGAGGCCCTTTGTAATGAAGAATTATTTTAAAACTATATCAAGTAACCATCGCGATTCTGTGCGGTAATATCTGTCGCTCAATGAATTCAGTGGATCGAAGTAGTGGGTCAAAGTGCAGGATTATATTTCAGTTAAAGGACCTGACTTGCAGTTCTGTTGTTTATTCCTATAAGCTTAAGGCGCTAAATGCCACAGAAGATCGTCAAGGCTTAGAAAGGAGGATGAAAATTTGAAAGAGCTACTTGAATTTGTAAGGAGGTCAACTCACTTTTATCGTTTTGCACGCAAACCATTACCAGTAATGGGAAAAGACATAGCAGCGGATTCCTCTTAGACTTCCTTGAGACTGCAAACGAAATGCATTTCTCAATGTTAAGAAGAATTGAGGCTGTTAGTGCTGTTCGATTGTAAAGTTGCCCAGTAGAATGGCAAAAGTGGAGCCTTTAGCACCAGCAAAACTAAGGCAAAGGATATAAAAATCGCCTAGATGTCCACCGTTTGTAAAGGAATACAATAAAAGGTTAAATTATCATTCTCATTCAACTAGAGCCCCAAAAATGAGATCTCAAAATACTTTCTCCAACTACTGATGAGGTGTAGCAACTGCGTTGGTTACGGGACTAGCTGTGCAAAGTTTTGCGCTTAATAGTTTCTTCTCTGGGTTGAATAAGCTTATGTGGGGTCATAATCACTGCTGCTGCGTTTTAAACACTGAATGAGGTCTTGACACCCTTTGCTGCTACCCAGGATCACAATGCGTCTTCCAATAACAAGAGTTTTTGCAAGTCTCGGTCTGTCTAAGGAGGGACTGTGATTGTCATCCATAGCAGGAAGAGGATCGCAAAGATTTAAAAAGTAACGATCTACCGCTGAGCTGCCTCAAGGTAATACTATGATCTTCTTCACTATTTTGAGTGTACAAACTGTAAACCCGGCAAACGGAAACTTCCGAGGTACATATTCATTGTTGCGATGGTGAATTTACAAAGACAGCATGGAATATAAGCCCTATTGTTGCCGCTTCCTTTATAACAAAAAATTTTGAGTAACTTTTGATACATGCAACTAAACGATGCAGCTATTCTTGCAGGTTTGACAGACAGACACCAAGCAGTTTATGTGATAGAAGTTGTTCCGAACAGCAGAGTTAGCTGCATTTATTCATCCCTTTTACTCTTAGCTAATCATCGTAACATTCCATCAATGGCTACGACCTGCCAAGAGGCTATCAAGATGCCTTATTTATGATCTCATTGCGAAAACTAGGAGGAGCTCATTTATTGCCTATCATATTTTTGCTTTCGGCCACCATCAGTGTTAACAGGGGGGTGATTTTGGTCAAGTTGGATGCCATTCTCGAAAATGGAATGTCGACATAGAAAATTTGAAGAGCATATTGAGAGACCGAAGTCTTCGTAGCCAAATGGAAATGCGGCATCGAAACCCGGCTTAGTCACTCTGAGCAACGCACCTCATATGATAAGGTGACTCAAACACTTCAGAGATTAGCAGTATGAGAGGCCCAGCCTTGACGTCAAGACGATTACTCACTGAACAGTACGTAGTCAACTGTCCAGTTAGTAAAGCCTCGAAGGCAATGTGGGCGCATTTTTGACATAATGCCATCTTTTTGTATCGAGTGCATGACCCAGAAGCTTATCTCAGCCGTGTTACTTTCCTTAGACGGAAAATTTGTAAAAAAAGAAACAAGGGTCATATATGGGAGGAGAAAGAAAGAAAGAAAGAAGAGAAAGCTAATTACTTGAGATTTGATTTGACTGTGAAATGAATTGAGGTCTCTGTGGAGCTACAACATGTATCAGCCTTAAAGTGACGCACCCGTCAGCCAATCACATTCGAATGGTAATTGTGCAACTGTGCCTTCCATGGGTATAAAATGCTTCGAGCGATTGGGATTTCAGCAGACACAAGTTCCAGCAATTGATCTTTCACAGGAGCAATCAACATGAACAAGATCATTCTTTTGGTCCTCTTAATCATTGCTTTGATGTGGTTGGACGTGGGTGAGGGCAGGCGTCACAGCGAACGCAAGTGGATGCACGCTAGAGAGCGAGGTAAGCTTAATTTAAATAAGGAGTCAAAATATCAAAAAAATGCCCTCAAGACGACTCATGGCTGTCACTGCGTAAGTGTTCTGCTAACTCCAACTTTCACGTTTAAACTTCGCATAAAAATGGAAGTGACAACGTATTAAAAGGAGCAGCGATGTAGTTAGTGCGGACTTCGTTGAGGTCTGTGCTGATGCACTTTAAAGGCTGTGGCTTTTGTATCTGTTCGTTTAACCATCGTTACTGGACCACATCTTAGATCGGCTTTCTGTTAGTCAGTTAAGACACAAGTCATCATCATGAGGATGTTTAAAATAAACTTTTTCTGAGTAAAATGAACTTAAAGTTGCATTCTAGGGACTTATTTTATCAGAGGTTAAACTCATTTTCGGCTTCTTTTATCTACCATCAAAGAGAACTTGATGCGTTCGAGTGCTTGCACAAGTTGGAATGGATTATGCGCAACCGTTGTCTCGTTGTTATGCAAAGTCTTCGAAAAAAGAGCCTTCAATCACTTTTGTGTAGCTGCTCGGGTTCCGTTTTCTTAAATCCTGCTTTTGCATAAATTACAACTGCTGATTTCAGAGGCGATTTCCTCAGACAGTCGAACATTTGTCAACGCAGGTGTTGCGACCTCTGCGGTTAAGCAATGTGTCTTGAAATGCGCTGACACTTGCAAATGTCGCGTCGAGTCTTTCCTCGATTTTGGGTGCAAATTTCCACACAGTTGATGACGATGGAATTATACTGGCAACCTGACAAGTAACTGAGCCTTATTCATGTGAGGAGTGAAACGGATTCGTCCCTGCTATGTGCTCCTACAAAGTGTCGGCCTGGCACAGCCACAGATATAAGGAATTCATTAGCTCATGTCAAATTTTCTCCAAATCTGCCTCATCAGAGAACTTTGCTTCCAATTTTGCTTAGAATGGAGAAGCGCCCAACAAGTAGCAACAAGAGCGAGTGACCGCCCTTCCGGTCATTGAATTTAAGATTAACCTGACTCATTCCTTCAAACATTCACATAGGCACTACATATTCAGCCCAGAACACGCCTCACTTTGCGAGTGTGTGGGCGATGTTTTCTTATTTTAAGCCATTTGAGTAATTTTTGAGGGTAAATACATCCAACGTCCTCGCCGTACATTCAAGCTAGACCATGGAGACAGCTTCGTGAGACTGGCATCTCCACTCTTTATGACTGTCACTTTGATCTTTTGTCCAACTGGGATTTGAGATGAAGGTGCTTTCTTTTTATGAGATTTGCACTGGCAAGGAAGGAACCGTAACACGCGCGACTGCTACCCCCACTGCCAGACTCGTCAACGCTACCCTCGCCTCGGTTCGTATCTCGCCTTTATTATCATACCTGACACTTGCCCCTAACAACCTTCAAAACTGGTTTCCTACTGCGTTAATTTAGTTGATTGCTCCTGTAGATGAGGTTAATTGCATCCCAACTCATAATCCACTATTTGGATAAGTGTAATTGAGTTACTGCTGCTAAAGCGACCAGTTTGATCTTTACTTGCTGCAAGTGTTATATCAAATGGCAACCTCTGCCAATCTCATTAGCCTAAAAGATCTTGCAATCTCCGTAACTGGTGCATCTCCCTTTATAACCTCTACTAATTTTTACTCAAGAAACTTCAAACCTCTTTGTTTTCCTCCGACTTTAACTTTGCCACAGTGTCTCCTCAAAAACTGGCGATTTGATTTACCTGCGGAGGCTTGAAAACTCAACTTGCGAATGAATAAGGTGACATATTTAAGGTGATGATGCACAAGAGTGAGTGATACGGGGCCTCCTATTGGCACACAAAGTCGAAGCAGCAATTCAGTAAATGTGAATATTTTGTGTCAGACTTGGGAGGGAAGAATTTGCAGGCATTACTAAGCAAATCGAATGCATGAAATTTGGGAGTGTGCCAACACCACCAGCCGTCTCACCTACTGTCGCAAACCTAAATACGCGCAACTCAAGACTGCGTAGAGACTTTTGAGTACCTTTGTTAAATGCCTTTGGATGTCTGCTGCACATAAACTAGTGCGGCGCTGCTCTGTCTTGTGGTATTCCCTCGACTGCACTTATACAGTTAGGAAGACTTATTTCTCACTGGTGCTGGAGTTCCCTAAACTAAAGCATCTCCAAGCCTAAATTTGTGCATTGGAGCATTTTTTTGAAAAACTATAAATTGGCAAAATAACTGACAGTCAAGAGGCATTTCATCATTCATAGTTGCCTATAAGACTGTACAGTACCAATTGATAAGACTTTTATCCTTATCTCTTTGCGTTCTTTTAACCATGCCCTTTAAGTGTCGCATCCCTTGAAAGTAGTTGGTACGCAATACGATAACACAATCAGGAACGAAGTTCTAATTTTATAAATGCTGTTACTTACCTTTGCTATTTTCATTGATGCAATAGCGGACGCGTCAATACAAACGAAATCGCTGCGTCATTTACATGGCTAGAATCAAGTGAGTAAAACATAATGGCAATTACCTTTTGCTAACAACATTTTTGTTTTGTGGAGTGATTGGAGCTACTGGTGTTCACACAGTTACTGTAATCCCATAAGCCAAAAGCACCTGTTCAGGAGTCAATGATTGTGCATTTACAGTTGATACTATCATTTTGATGGCACAAATGAGCGTGCATTCCGTTAAGTAAAACTCGTTTGCAGTGAGGTCGCAAAGCGTAATACGTATTTCTCGTATGCTGTTGGCTTTTTGTGGTTTTTTGGTACACGCATTACATTGCATCTTACAATTCATAACTTTTCTATCCACCACCCACAGTTCTACTAAAGGACATGATGTCTTACTTATTTTGTATAAGTAATGATAATATTTCTAACTTTTAGTCCTTTTAAGGTTATCCGACCATATTCGACGCTCTCAGCTTGGAAACCTACCCGAGCTCTAATCAAAATTTGCCCGAAACCTGATCGTCCCTTATTTCCACCTTAACAATATTCGTATTGTGCTACACTACCTCTACCACTTTCCCATTATCCTTTACTAATGAAATGATTTCGTGCAAATGTCGATTTCTGCAACCTTATCTCTACCAGATCAATCATTTGGCTTGCACAGATCAGACTGAATTTTCAAACCTGTCGAATGAGGTAGAACAAAAGTAAAATCACATTTTGTATCAGGTTCCCTAGTTTCAGACTAAGGTAAATGCTGCGTGCCAAAAAATCTCAACTAATTATGCGGACTAATATTGAGCTTCAACAAGGTGCCATTCAACGCCGCTAATTCTTTATAGTAGTATCTGTACTCCCCGAAATTCTTCCGCTATACTGCATTTTATGAAAGTCTAAAATTATGCGAATTCAATCAGCTCAAACGTTGAATTCGCGTTTAACAAATTACCTGAACTAATTTCATATAAACCACGTGATCTGTTAAATAATGTCGCAGCGAGCGCCTTTCGCTTTGAGCGGACTTACGTGTCCTCAGTTTAGGTTGCTCATGTGACAACACCGATCAACGCTAGCCTATTTGACTCCTGCCATACGCACAATTTATTTGCAAATAACGCACCACAGAACCGCGGATCCATTCACGTAAGTCGTCTTAACGACTTGACAACATGAGAGGTTCCACTATTCAAGCCCGGAGCAGCTGGACGGATCGAGCACAATGCACGAGACTAAAAATCTTCTCAGACGGTTAAATGAGATGCCAAATATCTGCATCCTCATGCCTTGTCAATGGACAAGTTGCCCAGCAACCCAAGAATACAACCTACGCTTAATAAGCCACCTTCATTGTTTTCTAGACGATGTTGCTTGAGGCAACATTGGACCTAGTTCAGTTGAGGCCAGCTTCTTGTGCTTCTTCGTTTGCGCTCCATGACCCACACAACCAGAGGCGCAGCACACCACCACGAGGAGAGAGAAGCTACAGTGCTTCTTAAAAAATAGTCAATCACTCTGCCACTTATGTGCGCCTGCATTTTGCTTAACGCTGGCTTGACACTGTTCAGTCAAGACCTCTTTTATCAATTCACTCGAAATTATTATTCCTCCTCCATTGTTGTGAATAATCTCAGCAGACAAACTTCCATGCTCAAATCCACCATGATAATCAATGAGCGTAGCCCACCAAAACTTTTCCGAAGACGAAAGAGAAAATACTAGGTGGAAAAGAACCGGGTGATTACTGAAACAACCTCAGAGGCCAGGTAATCGAGCGAAAACCAAATGACGAAGGCCTAACGCGTGCTCGTAAGGAGACAACGAGGTCTAAAAAAGGTCCAAATTGACGCGACAAAACGCACTGCTGATGCCTTCAAGTTGTTACTACCACATTAAATGTTTGAAATCCTCATTAACACAATGAATGCATCGCCACAAAACGCCCTGTTTGTTCCTTTGTATCCAGACCTTGGAGGAACCACTGACAATCCTAGAGGTACGTCAAGCCTACGTCCATCGGGGATTTGCCTCCCTAGGCTCTGTGAGACAACCCGTTACCCCTCTCCCTTAAGTTCCTTATTATCACCTAGGGCTAATTATTCACGAGTACCAAATCTCGAGAATCATCCTGGGACAACGTTTTCAAATGCTATGCATGGAATTGAATGCAATAGTTTAGACGTAGGAGAAGGACAATTTAGACCAAAGAACTGGAGCAAAGCCTACCAACCAGCGGAATATGTATATAAATAAATCGCGTCCGAGTAACGTAGGTTAGACTCCATGCTGGTGTGTTCACGTTGGTGTTTGGGGTCAAGTCTGCCCTCTGCTACCACATGTAGTTGCGTCATCACAAAGTGAGGGTCATCAGGACCTCAAGCGCGCCCGCTCGATTCACACAAACTACCAAGCATGGACTACGGAGTCCGAATTGAAGCCACCCACACATGCACACCGTTCCAGACTTGACGACAGTCGATGTGTTGCCTTTTGATGGATGATATTCATCGTGTAGCCTAGGCCGTCGACTTCATTTTCTAACAATCGATAGAAATAAAGTAACGCCCAACGCAAGTAAACGTCAAATAAATCTTGAACCGACTCCGTTAATGCTGTTTAGGCTTGATTAAATTCACTTATTTCTAACAGGATATCTTTTCCATTAATTGAATGTCACATTGCGCAAAAGTACAGACGACTTGCCACAATGTACACCATCTAGTAAAATGTTAGTTACAAGTGGCTTCCAAGCTCCAGCACCACAAGCCGTGAATGATGACCTCAAAATATGCATAGCAGAGGCACTCGCCGCATTCCACTCGCCTTTGACAGGGTACGGTTACGGTTACTGACGTCATCCGTCGATCTTCGACCCAATCGTGAAAAGCAGATGCAACCCTCCACCCGGTAGGAGCGACATTCATACATTTGTCATTTCTCCAATCAAGTAAAGCGACCAAAACGGGAGAATCCCAAGAACCTTTCTGAACACTTTTCCCTTCTGTTTCTCAGTTGTTCAATATGCGTTTTCGACATTTGTTTTAGCCACATACCGTAAATGTCGCGGAAATTAAAGCAGATGCCAAATCACAGTCACGAATACGAATTCAACCCTGCGATAGTCCATACACAAAACCCAAATCGAAAGACCACGACCAGGGTCAAATCCTTCTAGCGCCAAGTCGGCAGTACCATTTTAAAGGAAGAAGCCAAACCCGTTGTTTGATAATCTGCTTGTAGCAGCAATAATATACCAAACTAGTCCCTCAAGACACGAAATTTTGCTCAACATTCAATGGGGCGCAATCCAACCTTGTAGTCATTTACTGCAAAGAATTCGCAGTAAACTCTGAATATGTACGATTGATGTCGCCGAACGTTGGTGATCGGTACGCATTCCGAGAAAAAAAAACTACACCAGTAACCATTCCAGCTACAAAGACTGAATCTGACAATTCGTGCTCAGCGTATTTGCAAAATCAGTAAGTGGATTGTCAGTCGAGACGACCCACCTAGGCGGCCCATAGACAGGACTTGAATCATTACTCCATTGGATAATCAACTGCAAGAACACCGGCATGGGTGAAACCATTAACCGTGCGTAGCACTGCACAAACACATGCCACCCCACGAGTGTAAGCGTTCGAGAAAAGACCGCACTAACGCCGCCTGTCGAACCAAAAGCTGCGACCCGCGACCCACTAGTTCCCACTGACTAGAACTACACCCAAGAACTGGTCAAGCCTTTGTGGGCTGCGTAAACCACACACCACCGCAAAAATGAAATCCTCGACCAGACAGTGACCCCGTATCACGGTTGACGTTGATTCTCGATACCGCACCCCGCGTGTCCCGCACACAGTGAGTAGGCAGAACCACCCAGGCGAAGCAACCATTCCAACCAACACAGAGAACAACCCCAGAGACGAACAAAACCTTCTACCTTGACGCAGATAACTCCTCACCAGTCATCAGTGTTCAGCCACCTAAAGTACCAGTCATGGCACCAAAGCAGGTAGCATAAGCCTCACCACACCTTTCCAGATAGGAAGGGTGAATAGGGCGAGCACGACGAATCGGGCCAACAAAGCTAAAACGCACCACACTCCGAAGCTTATCGCACACAACCCGTCCCAGATCGAGAAAATCACCGACGACCTGCACCACACTGCATACCCGCACAAAGTGGCGGCGCACCGCCAATGACGCCTTCAAAAAGGTTCTCGAAAAACTAACGCATCCAAGTAAGGGTTTGTTAGCACTACATTTAAGATAGGAGAAAGAGTAGTATACTACAGGTTTGGGCGCACAATCAATCAACACTAGGACTTGCGGAGTCGTAATATTGCAAAGCTTTGGCCCATTTAAACCGGAATTGCTTTGGACAACGATAGCATGGAAACTAAAGAACGTTCATTTTTAAAGTTGAGAAAATACTAGATTTACCTTGACCGTCTAGTAGGAACGGATCTTTGGAGGCACGGTGGGGCAAACATTCTGATCTAAGGTCTTGTCGATCACGGGTCTGTACTCAAGTTTAACCGCACCGGTTTTGATGTTTTGGTAGCTCATGGTGTGCTTCCTCCAGTGTTCAGTCATCGGCTTCTTGGTTTGACCTTCTATAGGCTTTGAATAGTCATATTCATCGATTCTCTGCTTGAAGTCCTCACGAGCATGTGCACCCCGAGATTCTTTCCTAGCCTCTGCGGCAACAATCGTCTGTACGGCATTGATGAGGAGGTTCTGAAGTTCAATGCCTTCAATCAGATCCGAGTTCCAAATAAGACTCTTATCAGACACCTTAAGATTGTCGTATTTGGTAGCGTAGAGCTTCAACATCTTTTCAACGCCAGCCTTCAACACAGGACCGTCCCGAAAGACGGCAGCGTGCTCCTGCATGGTACGTTGCATTTCGAGGCGGACCTGAAGGAGACTCATAGTACGATAGGCCGAAAAGCACGGATGACATGCCTTGAGAACTAACTTACATCGCTAACAGGGAACTGGCCTTTTCCACTGCGGAGCTTATCGATGTTGGCGACCGACTGCATGCCAGTTTCGGGATGAAGCTCGGGACCAGCATCGCCTGGTTTGCACTTCTCAGCGATATCCAAAGCGCAAGCGCGACCAAAGACGACGATATCGAGAAGCGAATTCGCACCCAAACGGTTTGCGCCGTGCACCGATGCGCACGCAACTTCACCAGCGGCGTACAGGCCAGGAACAATTCTATCCTTTCCAGTGGCAGCGTCATAGCTGATGACCTAAATAATGGAAACGCAATGAACCCGAACAGTGAATGATCTCAACTAGCCGATTGCTCTTAACCCTACCTGGCCCTTATAATTCGTCGGCACACCACCCATATTGTAGTGCACGGTTGGAAGAACGGGAACTGGCTCCTTTGTCACATCAACACCGGCAAAAATCTCAGCAGTCTCGGAGATACCAGGCAGTCGGGATTTTAGAATTTCGGCAGGCAAATGATGCAGCTTTAAGTAGCAATGATCCTTACGAGGACCTACACCGCGACCCTCGCGGATTTCAATAGTCATAGCACGGGATACTACGTCTCTCGAGGCTAAGTCCTTTGCATTGGGGGCATAGCGTTCCATAAATCGCTCACCCTCGCTGTTGATCAGATAACCACCCTCGCCACGGCAACCCTCGGTGATAAGGCAACCAGCGCCATAGATACCTAGAGAAAAGTTACTGTTCTAACATGTTCTTTAATTCCAAAAAAAACAGAGGAAGCAGGCATACCAGTTGGATGGAACTGCACAAACTCCATGTCTTCGTTGGGAAGCCCGGCACGAGTAACCATAGCAGTACCATCACCAGTGCAAGTGTGCGCCGAGGTACAGGAGAAATAGGCGCGACCATAACCTCTACAGAGGAACTTCAGCAAATTTAACAGGTGACACATACCCAGTGGCGAGAATAGTATTTTTTGCACGGAATCGATGGATTGTTCCATCCTCCAGGCAAATCGCGTTGACTCCGCGGCATACACCGTTTTCCATTAAGAGATCTAGCGCGAAATATTCAATGAAGTAATCGGTTTCATAGCGAAGCGAGCGACCGTAGAGAGTGTGAAGAAGCGAGTGTCCTGTACGATCAGCAACGGCACAGCACCGATGAGCTTGGCCACCTTTACCATAATCCAGACTTTGACCACCGAATGCACGCTGATATATTTTACCATTCTCCAATCTACTAAAGGGCATTCCGTAGTTCTCCAACTCGATTACGGCCTTAGGGGCTTCTTCGCACATGTAATGAATGGCATCCTGGTCACCAAGCCAGTCCGAACCCTTCACCGTATCAAACATGTGGAACTTCCAGTGATCTCGTTCCATGTTTCCAAGAGCAGCATTGATACCACCTTGAGCAGCAACTGTATGGGAGCGCGTGGGGAAAAGCTTGGTGACGCATGCAGTTTTGAAGCCTTCGTTAGCCAAGCCGAAAGCAGCTCGAAGACCAGCACCACCAGCACCAACAACGACGGCATCATACGTGTGGTCAATAATCGTATAATCCTTCCCTACTGTTGAAACATGCCGAGAAGCCCCTGTAAGAGTAGATGCACATCCAAGCCGCACTGCGGCAGACGCGAAACCAGCTCGAAGCATGAACGCCATTAGGCTGCACGAAATCTGGCGCTAGGGAAAGCGACACCATTAAAGGAGTTCATAGACATAAACAAATAACATACAAAATTAGAGCAAATTGGAAGTGAAAATAATTTAACAGTTAAAAGGATTTGGTTGTTGGCGAAAACTTACGCAAAATTGATATTAAATGCAGCATATACTTATTGAGATAACCTCGCAAAATAAATGTTTAGTAGCTGGTATTTGTAAAGATAGCCTGCAAGAACGATCAAAAGATTTTCTAAAATCTTGCATCCATTATTAAAACTAATGATCACGTGTCGATCCCTCTGTGTCACCAGAATGTATTAGCATTGCATGATTTAGTGAGTCATGAAGCCTAAACTGTCTGTTTATTGGTTCATGCGGATCTGCTCTCTTTCACTCTATTCCGCACGCCCACCTTGGAACTAACATTGCTAATATTCTATGACAATAACATAGAGAATGATGCCAGGGAACCAAAATTCCACTCAGGACCAAAATCAGGGACGGGCCACTGTCCCGTATGCGAGGAGATCCGTTGTGTCATTTCCGACACCTAAACACGGGTTCTGTATGGAAAATTCCCACGTGAAACTTTTCCAGATATTTCACGGCGGTGTCGCTTCAGTTGTTAATAACTTGTTTGTGAAGGGTCCAGGGATCCTCCGTCATCAAGGTAAATGCGCCCTCTTCAATTCACGTCCCGTTTTCGCCTGTATCTTTATCTACTGCACTTCGGTAGATAGAGTCAGACTTCCTTCTACGCATGTATAGCTCATGATTGCCAGAATGCGCTTCTTA
>UYWX01000290.1:0-20240 GCA_900622495.1 Hydatigera taeniaeformis
ACCTCATCGCGCGTGGAATCACTGAATCAGATATGGAGCTGGAGGATGGATCTCCGTGATTGTATTTCCTGCATAGTCTTACTTCATTTCTTTTTCCTTAACACTTATTGGACATCGTGCATTTATTGTTGTGCAAAATTGGCGGCGTAGGGCTTGTTATTGTCAGAAATAGTTGTACTTATTGTGACTATATGAATTGCAAATGTCTGATTGCTGGGGTACTTCGGCTCTGAGGACTACCGATCCGTTGCGTGGATTAGAAGTCAAAACTTTGACTTATAATTAAGAAAAAAGCTCATTACAAGTAAGAGTGCGTACTCAGAGTTACACATCTAGTTAGCGCTCACTTCCTATGCTTGGATTTGGTAATGAGTTTAATGTTGGGGAATAGTGAGGAGCGGTTTTTAGTACTGCCATTTAATTTGTCCCTCGTTTCACTATGGGTTTTGATGGCTTATTTAGGGCTATTGTAGATGGCATCCCGGCGCTGTGGTCTGGTTTTTGAGTTATTAGGCGTGTTAGTACATAAGCTTGCTGAGCATCTTGGCTTTGCGGCTTTGAGGAAGACTGGGGGTTCAGCATTGAGGATAAGGGTATGGTTACGGTCTGTCTACCTTCTAGTCCCTGATTCTCAGACTTTAAGAGGAAGTTGGTTGTAGACGATTTATTAGGTATCGCTGTTAGGAAGGACGGGGAATAGGATACAGGTGAGGTGAGGAAGAGATATCAGTCAGACGGAGGGTCCTCGCTGACTTCACGCACGTGATCCACGTTCCCAATGCCTCCCCGCCTCTCACCTATAAAAGCCCACTTAAACAAACTAGAATATATTACAAAGGGGAAGTGGCCTCCAACATTATTGCAATGGAGGCAGTTCATAGGTATCAAATGATGGAAAGATTGGCAACCTACTATTCTAGCTGCTCGTTTTGCACGAATGCCATCTCAAATTGTGGTGGCTCCGAACGTGAAACATAAAAATGGGCGATGCGGGTCCGTCAAGTTTTTGCACCTTTGTAACTACAACACCGAACATTGTGCTTTCTTAAATGGCTCTGCTTTTGGGTCACTGCTTACGCTGCTAGTGATAGACAACTGCGATGGTTGGCGCATCCAATTTTTCACAAACTCAACTTCAGAACGAGTCCAAAACTTAATTTTTCACCGTGTCCTTGTTGTAAGTGACGTCTGATGGGTGCTTTTCTTACCATCAGTCACATTGTGGTGCGTAATGCAAAAAGGGAACGTGATACATTGTTTTTTAATGTGAGCCCTACCGCTTCCTCCTTCCTCATATTCGATACTCGGAGCATGGCTATAGCTTTAGTCCGCACTGCACCCGATGATGCACATTCTGCTCAAGTGTCATTCATTGTTTTGTTTTTAATTTAACCCAGCCTGCCAGTAAGTCTAATGACTTTTGTGCGTTGACTGTATATTATCGGCATGATTATTGTCCTATTTAACGCAAAATGGAAATGCCAAAGCACTGCGTTAATGGAATTAAAAAAGCAAATCCATTTTCAACGGCCGTAGGTCCTGATATTTACAGCTGGATTAGACCTTTGTTGAACAGGAGAGGAGCATTGCTGAGAAAACTATCTGGCAAATCCTTAGCAAGAACAAAGTTG
Organism: Hydatigera taeniaeformis; assembly: GCA_900622495.1. NCBI lineage: Eukaryota > Metazoa > Platyhelminthes > Cestoda > Cyclophyllidea > Taeniidae > Hydatigera > Hydatigera taeniaeformis. Next base: position 1,632 of record UYWX01000290.1, read on the forward strand.
CAAGGAAGAATGCAAAGCCAACTTCTGCCCTTCTAACATCAGTCCTCTATTAGACCTCCACTGGACCCAAAAACTAAGATGTGCATTCCCCAAACCAGGTTCCATTCACTAAGATTTGCAGCATAAACCTAAACTTGAATCTTAAATCTTTAGAAAATAAACCTTTGGGTCCATCGACTTTTCATCAAAGGTGGTGCATTAATTGAAGCTATTTTTGCTTACATTGAATTGGTTAAAGAAGCGAAATGGGAGAAAGCGGTTGTGAGCCATCATTGGTCGATTGTTGTGTGTCTATTTTCTACCCCCGAGATCTAATGCTAGCGTCTCTGTAGTCCATGTTGATTTATTTTCAAGTCAGCCTGATTTTTTTAAGCATCACAGGTTTGTCCTCTTCAAATAAATATTTTTTTCAGAAACATGCAATTCAGAAATATGTGCTAATGCTAACGATGTTTCACGATGCCATAAGAAAACGCTGGCATTCGAAGCTATTGCTGATTTGCATAGCCAATTGGACGGAGATAGTAGCGGTGGTGTTGACTTCTCCGAGGCATTGCTTGTAAGCTTGAACAAAGCACACATTTACGCATAGTATAAGGCTCCTTTGTGTTCATCGTCAATTCTCAGACAAAATATTGCTGTATAGGGTGTGTTGAGTGCTTGCTATCTTCATTTAACTGTAGCAGGGCTGTTTCTTCCGAGTTTACACCTTTTTGTCCCCTAAACTTGGGAAGTGCAAGGTTCTTTGTGCTTTTCCATGCTTCAATCGTTGTTTTTTCCCGATGCTACAATTCAGTTTGATAAACCTTTATTTGTACGTAATTTTAAAGGAGGCACTTGTCCAGAAGTTGAAAGCATTCATTTGATCTTGCCTTATTCCCAAACAAGTAAGTGAATTCTTGACATCTGTAATGTCGGTGAAGCATAATTTTATCATTATTGGGAGATTTGGGCTCGTAGACATCCTGACTTCACTCTAGAAATTTCGACTCATTCATATCATACAGAGAGCACGTTTTTTGACTTTCGTACCGTGGCTAATTAAATATATCTGCGCTATGATTTGTGAAGTTTCCAATCCGCGGCGTTACTGCAACGATCCTCTGTTAACTTGATAATGGCACTTTGTGGCCATTCGTATTCGTGTTCTCTAAGCTTGTATGGGCTGGTTTTTGCCACAGAGTCGAACATATGAAGCTATGAAAACCAGGTTCTTCATTTGTTAAAAGTAGTGGCCTTGCTCTTTTGATTTCTGGTAACCCAAGTTTTTTGTATCCATCTAATGTAACACCCCTCAGATTTGATTTAACTATAGCTTATAGTCAATTACTTTTTTTTTCTAGTTTCTGGGAGACAAACTTAGCTACCCAGTAGATCAGTTCAACCAAAAAGATCTCAGTCAAGAGGATGGTATCATAAGTCTTCTTGACCTATGGGTAGCCTGGCGCAAGAATCCCGGTATGTGAACTCATAACGAACATCAATTTGTTTTTAACGGACTTCGACACTCGTGGTGGGAATTTTTTGATTGTATTTTCGAATTTGCGCATGTATGGTACTCCATCTCCTTAGTGTTGAGTGGTGTGTTGGCAATGTCCAGTCGTAGTTCTTATTGTTATTTTTTTGCTCTCAATTTAATTTTGGGTTTTAATAAATTATCCGGATCATCTTATCACATTTACTCTACCTTTACAATTCCTTGTCCTTACGCTAGCGCATAATTGGACCGTTGCGGAGACAGTGCGATGGGTATCAGAGTATGTAGAGCTCCCCGAATACGGCGACCTTTTCTTGCAGTACAAGGTGGATGGCGAATCCATACCCCGGTAAGGTCATCACCCAATATTCTAGCATCTAGCTCATTTCATGTGCTTCTCTGTCGTATTCTTTTCGATCTCCCTTTCATATTCAAGGCAGAGGATGCTAGACTGCTAGCCATTTGCGCCTCTACTACTTTTCCCTTACTTTGCTATCCGTCCTACCATTTCATTTGACTGTTTTCTCATTCTATTTAAGCATTTCCAAATTGGAGCCTGTTCTTCATCCAAGCCAAAGTTCTCTTTTCTCACTTTTGGGAGGCTTTCCTTCCTAAAATATCATTTAGCTTTGCCTTTTTTAATGCACCAAATTTATACCTTGCTTTTAGTTCCCGATTTTAACATCATAATTGGTAAGAAACTACTCAATTTCATTATTTTCCGTTCAACTGAGTGCGTGTTCTCGTTTATATTTATCGTGAATTTGAGATGCCCCACACTGGTGAAGTTGGAACTGAATGCTTTTAAGTCATTGTGTTCTTTGCTCTCATCTCTGATTATTGTTTTTTGTAGTGGTCTTTTAGAGCTGTGGATAAGCGATCCCTTAGGTTTTGCTTGCGTTGCGATATCAACAAGCAAGTTTACTAATTTTCTGAAGTGTTCCACCTGCCTAAAGACGCTTAAATGCTTCCTAAAGGACAATTGCAGTATTTGAAAATCCTTTTCGTTTTTACCTCCAAGCTAATGATTTGTGCATATTGAAATTTTTCGTCCATGCTCATCGAAACTGTTGCTTTTTCATTTACCTTTCCTTTGAAAGAGAATTGCTTGGTATTACCGATGATGCACGAACATGTTTGTAATCAATTTTTATGCAATGCATTTCCTCTTTACCACATTCCCGCAGATTCCCCTAGAAATCACTTCACAAGAGGAGGTACTTGAAATATACAGCTCTACGCTTCTCTGCTTCTTTTCCATGGGTTTATGGAGGTTTTGCTCTTTTGCAGGAAGCTTTTTTCCAAGCTTTTCCTTCTGTTTCGCACTGATAACCATGGAATTTTTTCTTTTGACTGTTATTTTATCGCTTTTGCATGCTTTCGCTTATAGTCTTGTTTCTCGCAATATGAAGTTTCTTACCGATGAGCTTGGAATCAAGAACTCACTTCATCGCAGAAAACTATCTCTTAAAGCCATGGATCTCATTCTTTTTGGTCCCCCTAAAAGTACGTCTCCATTTTTTATGCTTTATGTTCCACCTTTAATAATGCCTTTTTTTCCATCGCCGTCCACTCAGATATGCAACTGAACTTTAACAATAAGAGTTTGTCATTTTCAAATGACATTTTTAGCTATAAATACTGAGCTGGTTCAATTTTCTAAGATGATTTTCATTGGCTCTGTGAAGTTTTCAAGGCCACGTTTGATTCGCCCAGACCTACCACAGATTTTTTTAAAACGGATCATTCATTGTGCTAATTGGGGTCAATTGTGGTTCTTTTTCACTACCCTTCCCTCTCGCCCTCCCTCTTCCAATTCACACCTGTGCACGAACGTAATTGTGGTATTTTCCCATTTACCACGGTGCACTTGTGTTCCGTCTAGGCCTCCCTCGACGTATCGCTTGCGCGCACACTTGCCTTAATGTATACTTTATTCGCTATTCTTAAGCGTTCAAAGTCCGTATAGAAGAGTGTGCCATCGCGAAACTCGTTCACTTTATGCCTGCACTCCTGGCGAGCGTCGTGCTCTCCTCCTCTTCCTTCTTCTCACTCTAATTCAACGTTTTGCCATCCTCCAATGCTAGAAAATCTCTCCACCGTGGCTGCAGCAAGTAGTCTCCTTGTTCACCTCAGCAAGGATATGCCCCTTGTCTCCACACTGGTTGTCGCAATCGCATTTATTATCACCCTAATAGGACTCAATCACCACTACACCCAACGTCTGCGTAGCGCTACCTCCAGCAACTATGACAGGCTCTCTCGGGCTGAACAAACACTTCAGGAATTGCAGCAGGAGTGAGTCTCTTGTTCGCTTCTTCATTTCTCATTTTTGTAATTAATATTAAACATTTTTGATATAAGGCGGGATCGGCTTTTAATCTTTTACCACAGTTTTTTTTTTACAGATTACTGGACTTGAAGGAGGCTGAATCTTCTGTATGCACTAACAGCAGGACGGCTATGAGTCGTTCGGCTCAAATGGATGATGAAGCTCTCTTCCACCACTCTGATTCGGGTCGTAGCTCGGAGCAAATGGTATGCAATTTTCGCATTTATTCTTTTCAATTTGTCATTTTTTTCTCCTAACCTTGGGCATTATCTGCTCTTAAGTCCGTTCTCTCGGCTAAGCATAGCAGAACAGAGCCGCCAACACGCAAGCCCAGCGAATCGTCCTTTTTCCCAAGAAGAACTATGGCAGAATCCCAAATCGGTAGTGGGCAATGGTCAGCTGCACCAGTACTACCTGCACACGCTTCATTCTACATTGGTGGGTCGGAGCGAATTTCGGCTGCGTCGGTAGCTGCCGCAGCCGCCGCTGCTGCTCTTGCCGCTAAGCGTCCCATCGAGGGACCCGCAACAGAACTAGCTCTCCTTCTCCAAATGACTCATGAATTGGAATTGAGGCATTACTGGGAGAAGCGTTCTGCTGCTGCCAAACAGCTTATGGCTGCCAAGGAGGCTGTAAGCTCTTCTCCTTTGTGTGGTGGATGTGTTTGGGTTGTTTTTTGACGTTCTCAACACTAAAGTTTGTATTACTTGTGACACCTTCCTGATTGCAATTCCATGTGTCATTGCTATAGTGTGATCGCGTGCGAAGGAAACGTTCCTCGCTTGTGGGTTCGGTCCGGCTTATACATTCGGACAATTTGGATGATGTCGATTCAAAATTGAACGCCGCTCGGTATGCTAATAACCTCATGCAAATTAGGACGAACTGAATACCTCTCCTCTCAATTGTGCAATCTCCCCATTACCCTGTAATTAATGTGTTAGCATTAGGTACAATTTAACTCCACGAACTAGGTGTCTGATACTCAAAAGGTTAGATTTTATTTGTCCACCAAGCTGAAAAATTATTTTCACTCTTTTAGACGGGTTCTAGAAAACGTTACAGCAGACATGCAGGAACGAAAGTATCGCTGGAGTCGAATTGAGGATTTAACAGGTCTCATTTTGCAGCAACCTGCAGACATCAATGCACTGCTGACTGCTCTGGGTTACGACAAATCCAGATGCTGTCCCGGAGGTGAAAGCAATAATAATGGCATTCGACTCTTCGATCTTTCTACCGACTTCTCGCTCTTTACTGGCGAAGATTTCGTGGACGACCAACCAAGCTCGTGTACTCGTCCGACCGATGATGGATGCAATAGGGTCACTAATGACTGGCAAAGCAAGAACACACTCCAGGACCTGCCATCGAAACTTCGCTCAGATACATCTTCTACCAACGGTAAGTTGGGAACTACAGCTTCATATCCGTTTGTGACATCCTCACCGCTCACACCCACCCCATCACATTACAGACTTTCTGTATTCCCATTCCGACATCAAAAATGAGCTCAGCACCGCGACGGAGAGTACCGCGGGACTACTAATGCAGTCATCCCTGCCAAGAAATTACTCTTTTGTTCGACCGTTTGCAGCCCTATGGCGTCGTAAAGTCAAGTCTCACCAAGCACCCGGCTGTTGCAGCTCACCACAGAGCGTCACCCCAACTAAACCACAATTCAGCTTGGATCCAGTACCCGGAATCCTGAATTACGACGGTTACCACAGAAACACCTCTCTATCTTGAATAATCTCACGTGCATTTTTATCTCGAGCGCAGGCCGCTGTGTTGTGAATTGGCTCACCATCCTACTTATCTGCAACCATGATTTCAAAATATATTATCAGTGTCTTAACGATTTGGTTCCTAAACATCCGTCGGGAGTGCATACAATTACACCACCATAGACAGGAACAAAAAGGATCAGCACAAATAATTTTACTGAAGTTAGCTTAACCGCCGACTATAATACTATTAAGGGGCACAAACACAAGTTTGATGATAAAACCGAGGACACCCATGGCTAGAAATCCAACAGCTGTGGCGATAGCATTCTTCTTGAATTCTATAATTACTCAATAAGTACCAAACTCAGAAGTTACCCTTCCGATCGGGTTTTGTGCATCGATGGAAAAAGTGGACGGAAGCCTTCGCAAATTGGATGAGAGGATCAGTGACAGCAGACACCTGGTCCATTCCAGCCTGTCAACAAACGAAGCAAGATTGTGTTATAACTGGTACAGACAAACAAATAGTACATTGACACAACATTTTCACCAACACAACTCACTAAAATCGAATATGAAATTAAGCATTTAACGAAGTTGTGATACAAACACTTAATCAAAGTTATACATAATAGGCTAAGATTTTAAAAAATTCAATGCTGGTGTTGTTTCATTATGGAGAAAATGCAAAAATTAACTTTTCCAATTTAAAACAAAAAAATTCTCGAAGAATACATTGAGGGGAAACCTTAGACTATTACAGTGGAGTCCATAGGCTTTTACTTGCTTAAGGATAGCACCAATGCGAGAACAATATTTGCACTCAGGTGAAATTAGTAGACAGGACACGCATCTAGTTTGGTAAGTCAGCTCCTGCGAGCCTCTCGATCAAGAGCTACCACGAGTCTATAAGGTTTGGAATTGACGCCCCCAGCAGCTCTAAATAGGTATAAAATTAACAATAAATAAAAACAAGATTCAAGTGTAATTTTTGTTGCAGCGTCCTGAGGCTACCCACCAAGAAGAAGAGGATTCAGCGTCCCGAGAATTTCCACCTTGCGCAAGAAGGCAATAATTGAGGCTGGGTATATGAACTCGGGAGGAAACAGAACAAATAGGTCTGAGCATGGCCCGAAGTTTAGACCACGTGTGCAAGGACCAAACAAATCCTCAACTCACCGCCTAATGTCATATGGTCACACAAACAATGCATTACACTACCCCTCTCTTATTTTAAACGACGTTATCAGTGCTCCCTTTGCTACATCTTCCGCGCCAACCATCACAACATATTTGGAACTGTAATAAAGCACCCACCAACCAGCCGCACCAGTCGACAGCTACCATTGGACTGAGGAACCGTACTTGGTCTCCTCGGCAGCTTCAATTGGATCTGGAATTACGTTCGGTGTGACAACCAGTTTCGGGACCGCGTACACCTGTTAACCATCAATTGCTTCCACGACTAGACGGTGGAACTCTGGTCTACAACATATATGTTACGAGGGAAACGGTGCTAGCCACTTTCCCTTATGTAAGGAGGACCGTTGTGTCATTTGCGACAACCATACACGGATTTAGTAGGGGAATTTCCGACACGAAACGTTTCCAGATGGTTCACGGCGATGTCGCTTCAGTTGTTAGTAACTTGTCTGTGAAACATGGGAGTAAGTGGAACCAAATGCAGACGTCTGTCTAGATCCTTTCGTTGTGAGGGATTGGGGGATCCTCCAGCCACCGCTGTAAATGCGTCTCCTCCAGACCGTAGGTACATGCAACGAAAGGTACGTGCTAGGATAGAGGTGGTAAAAGAAGTGCCGGGTTAACTTTCCGCTGTCACCAGTGTAGCGTTCGGAGACTTCCCATAGGGTGGAAGAAGGCAGCAAGTGAGGCTGGATACATGTACGCTGAAGAGAACGAAGCGACAAGTCCTGACCATGGCCTGAAGTCAGACCAATCCTGAAGTGATCGCCAAGTTTCATCTTTTCTTACAAACAACCTATTTCAGAAGGAGATAACAACGACTGAATACACTTATTCGACAGATAACAGAGTGATTAAGTCTGATCGTGGCTCAAAGGCTAGACACGGGTACATGCAAGATACAAAACTTAAAGCGACCTCGAAACGTCATGTGGTCACCTAAATCCAACGGAATATCAGGACTAAAAGAAATTGAAAGCAGTTTGTACGATCACCCGATAGCTGGCATTCTTTTTTGGTACTCGTCTTAAACTTTTGGGTATGGCTGAACTTCGGACTAAGTCGATGCTAAATACTTTCACAGTTCTGCTAGTGCAGGATTTGCATCCGTTTTAAAACATTTTAAGGCGTTAAAATTACACTTCTTGCAACCAAATCGTTAGTCTTAAAAGGGTTGGTTTTCATTTTTGCCTCGTTTCTTCAGTACACTTGTAGCGTTCCGAGACATTTTACTGAGTGGGAGAAGGCACTATGCAAAGCTGGATACATGTATTTCAAGGAGAAGAATGCAAATTGGACTGAGCATGAACCGAAAGCCAGCCCACGATCATACGACCCAACAAATCCTAAGGTGACTGCCAACCATCAGGTAGTTGCATGAACAACATTACGGCACCTAATAATTTTTGAAAACCCCACCCGTAACACTGCACTCCTTTTGGAATCATGGCTTTGCACAGGCGATCATAGTCCTATAATATATTAGAACTTATTATTTGAGTACTGTTTTAAAACACTACAAGAAACTAAAATCACATCGTATTGTCTTTTAAACCTTAGACTTAAAAATTCACAATCTAATACACACTATATGGATCTTCAACGTGATTATGATGAAATTTGACGGTATTTTTTGGTTATTTCATTTCGCCAAGGTTCCATTTTGGCGGTTGGTATTGTCTCCAATTAGTGCTTGCCGTTGTAGGTGCTGCAAATAGCGTACGTCTCCCCAATCACGGACGTTTGCCTATTTTGATGATGGAAAGGCTGGATGCTAGTGTCAGTTGGTTATTCTACCCATTTAAAAAATTACAGTACTTTGTGTATTATTTGTGCTTTGCAGTTTTATGATTCTTGAATGGAATTTCCAGTTGACAACTCTACGCCATTCAGTTTACGTTGCTTACCAGCCCTTTCTCTAGATTTGTTTAAGGCCAGCTTTAAATGCTTCATGTTATTAGTTTTACACTGTAACATTGCTTAAATGTGGACAGTTGTTGAAAGATTATCCTCTGTTGTGATTAGTTTAGTTCTATTGCACTAACCTTGTAGAACTTGCAAACTTTTCAGTTTCAGCAACTGAAAATAAATGAAACTCCTCAGGGTTTTGGAGATGGACCACTTTACTTTCATGTTGGCAATCAATATATCAGCAAGTCGTTTAATCATCCTCAAAATCAGGTCAAACGTGGGACGCCTCCACGATTTGGCCGATTTCAATCGGATATTCCGTCTCAGCAACAGCCTTTTAATGGATATTCTTATGTGACTCCCTGGTTTATGTCCACGGCACCCAGCGGCACGAGCAAACTCTCTGACGGAATTGGTATCTTTGGCGCGCCGCCTGAAAACGGTAGATTCGATCATTTACACGCCAATAATCGTGGGTATCAACGTCGACCTTATCGTCTCAATAATAATAGCAATGCCTCTTATAACGGGCGTACAAATAGCCATTCCTCAGGATCCTGGGATTTTTCCTTTAAAACCGAAGAGGAGCTTTTCTGTAACAGTTCACCCAGAGCTGATATCAACTTAGAACTCTATGATAGTATTCCAGTAAAACAATCCGGACCAGATTGGACTGCTGTCGATCCACTGACGTCGTTTAATGATGTGAAATTGCATAAAGTCCTTGTGGATAACATTGAGCGTGCTAGGTATGTTCACCCAACGCCGGTGCAGAAATACGCCCTTAAAATTGTGCTGGCGAAGCGGGATCTTATGGCCTGTGCCCAGACGGGTTCCGGAAAGACGGCCGCCTTCTTACTACCTCTTCTTCATATGATGCTTGAGAGTAGCTCAAAGGGAGGCGAAAAGGGAGATGACTCTGTAAGTGTTGCGTCTGATAGAATATGTGAGGAGTCGAATTTCATTTTTCGCGGAATTGAAGTTGTCGTTTTTTTAAGGGAAGTATGCACTGCTCTGTCATGTAAGCACTTGAACGTGGCATCTGGATTTGCTATGCTGACATTAAATAAGTGCCTTATTTTGGTGTCTGTTTAGAAACGAAGTGCTATTTTTAGATGTTTTGGATTGTTGTTTTTGTTGTCATCAGTGTCGATAAATGTCCTCTGATCTGCGTTTGTGTGCTGCTCTGGCCTCGATTTCAGTCACAATTTCTATGCGTAACTATGATTTAGCTTTCTTGGTAACTCGTGCTCCTGTAGATTCTGTTTTTGTCTTAGAATCAATATAGAGTTTGCATATTTGTCATTTTGTATTTTGGGCATCTGGTTGTCATAGCCCTCACATCACAAAACCTTTCACTAACTCATCCTTCTTTGTTTAAGAGTTTAGGTTCGAGCTCGGTCACCAGGTTTATGTCGGTGCAAGGGTTAATTATTAAAAGTTCTCTCCTACCCCATTTGTTCGTTTTAATGTATTAGGAAATTTATTGAATTTACTACCAACCTTTTCGTAAGCTCTGGATTACTCCTCCTATCTTTGGCAGAGCATCACACTATACACTGTTGTTTTTTGTCTCTAAATTCTTATTTCATTTCGATACATTGTAACAACTTTCATAATCTTATGCTTTCGATTGACACAGGCTTTGCGGTTTTATTGCATATGGGCTTGATTGCTCACCATGGTAGCATTATCCCGCGTAAATATTTGACCTGGCTCTGTGTTGATTCACGTCAATTACACAACCTCGTACTCAAATGTCGTTGACTTCAATTGGAACATTTAGGTTATCGAAATGAAGCTTCCACGCGGCAGTTCTGGTCCGATTTTCGCCTGTTGAAGTCCAAATGGTGGATATCACTGTGCAGTTTGCGTATACTTCATTTTAGAAGGTGAAAGGAAATCAATCTGCACAGACGAGCGTGGCTAGTCCGACCTGCCTAATTCTTGCACCCACGCGAGAGCTCTCTTGCCAGATATTTGACGAGGCTCGTCGGTTTGCCTACCGTTCAGAATTGAAGCCCTGCGTTGTCTACGGTGGTGCTCCCGTAAACAATCAATTGCGCGATCTTTCACGAGGCTGTGATCTTCTCGTCGCCACCCCCGGCCGTCTCGTCGATGTAATTGGGAGGGAGAAGGTCACACTAGAGAATGTCAAGTAAGGTTATCGTTTTATACGTACAGATATGGTCGTATGCAAAGAAGTAAAATGCCTCCTTTATCTTCCCTGCACCCAAAATTGAATTGTGGTGTCATTTTGGCTCGATTTTAGGTTGTCATTTTCGTATTTGCACTTTGAAATCCTTATTTTAGAATAAACTCAACATTTACATTAAAACATAGCTTACGTTAGCAGTTATTTTGACTTTCATAGTTTTTGACTGGAGCTATTGAAATAGGCAAATGGAATTTGCAAATGCATAATCGCGATTAAAATCTTGTCTGCAGCATTAAGTATCCTTAAGGACCTAGTCACGTGCCAACGCGGTCTACTTTTTTGCATAATTTGAACGTGGTCTACACCCCTTCATCCCTCTCCCCATCCTCCCAAACGTTGAATGCTCTGAAGATTGGAGCAATGGACGTTTTTTTGTGTTAATTCAAATTTAGATTTCTTGTCTTGGACGAGGCGGATCGTATGCTTGATATGGGGTTTGAGCCACAGATTCGCAAGATTGTCGAGCAGAATGGAATGCCCGACTCAAGCCAGCGGCAGACTCTTATGTTTTCTGCCACATTTCCAAATGAAATACAAGTTAGTCAGAATTTTGTAGCTATTCCCTTCTGTACGACTTGTGAACTTATTTTTTTCCCGATTTTCATGCCATGAACTAGGTCAATTCGAAATTATTTTACGTTTTCAATCCCATCTTTACTGAGCCAAATCTATTCATCCTGCAAGCTTGGATTCACTTTATTTCGATATGCATACTTTTCCCATCGGACCGGCCGGAGGAAGGGGTAGATTTTTTGGTTCACTTGCATGATGACGCCTCAATTTTCTCTTTGATCGTTTTGTCTGACCTTCGTTGTCGTGAAGCAGTTAAATTAACTCCCATGTGGAGGGGATGAATGAAAGAATAACGTTTTAGAGCGTCAGGTGGCCCTTTTATTTATTATAGCACATGGGGCTTAAAGCTCAGGCGAATGAGGAACGCCTTTTTTCCTTTTTGTTGTTGAAAAAGCAGACAAATGGTGCTTTCTCAGTGAAATCTTCAGTCCGGCATTGAAGTTAGTAATGGAATGGCAATTTATTATTATATTTCTGGTAGATAATAGTTTGGAAACCTAATAATTCAGCACTACACTCCATCTTCATAGTGGAATACTGAGACGATGGAAATCGGTCACCGTCCTAGCCTTTCACTAACATCAATAAAGATTCTTTAGCCTCTTGTTCCGTGAAGTAGAATGTTTAGGGTCTCTTGCTTGGCATACAGTACTAAGTTTTGGCATTCTTATGCAGGAGTTCTGTGAATAGAACCACTTTGTTCTCATTCACATCAATTATCATCATTGAACGCCACTTGTTGTTAGCAGAATCCTTCATTTAATCACTAGGCTTGTGCACATGTTTGCACCTACGGTTATTCACATTTTCTATTTGCTCAACGTAGATCTGGCTCTCCGTCTTTGGAATGCTGTTATTATTCCTGTTTGGCATTTGATGCCTTTACACAGCAAGCACTGCATTTTGCTATAGACCTTGGCAAAGGACTTCTTGAAAAACTACATTTTCTTGGCCGTGGGACGTGTGGGCAGCACTAGCGAAAATATATCCCAAGAAATCTTCTACATACAAGACAGGGATAAACCCGAACGTCTTGTTCGTATTCTCAAGGAAAAGGGTAAGGAGAACCAATAGTACATTTGTTTGAATGCCCCTTTTTCTTTCACATTGAGCATCTCATTTGGAGTGTTCACTGTTCTCCCCATATTTCTAAGTCTAACTCTCTCCTTCATTAACAAATCTGCCCCACAATCTTGCGTTAGCGGTTGTCGTAGCACTAATGATGGAGTAGGCTGTGATGAGTCCTACACCAAATCGTCGAAGCTGATGGTGGTTTATTGAATGCTAACGCTTAGGTGGAATGATGCCACGATCCGCAATGAATCATCAGCGCTGGGGCGCTTCAGGCTCCGGTGGCAACAACATGGGTGGTATACGCCATTCTGCCAATTATGTGCAGGTGCATGGGCGAGATGTAGATAAAATAAATCTGACGCAAAATTAGATGCATTCAGTGGTGTGATCTGTGGGATAGGTCTCCAGCACCCGTCGATGCTCTGGCATTAGGGAGAGATTTTAGATACAAGTTCTCAATCTTGTGAAGTTGAAGGTTCCGCTCTTTACCACTTATTTATGGAGGGTTTGTTAACGAGTTCGGAGGGGTTTTTTCCTCCTGTCTGTTGCCTTCGTTTATTGTACTTTCGATCACTTTTAGACAGGTAAATATTTCTCATTTGTGCACTAATCTATTTTCCTGCCTAGAGCCGGCAGCGCTTACTTTGGTCTTTGTGGAAACCAAAAAAGGTGCCGATTTGCTGGCAAACTATCTAAGCCGGCTTCAATTTCCTGTTGCCGCGATTCATGGTGATCGGCCTCAGGCTGATAGGGAGAGGGCTCTCTCTTCGTTCCGTTCCGGTAGAACTCCCGTCCTCATTGCAACTGCAGTCGCTGCTCGTGGTCTTGATATTCCCAATGTTAAGGTGGCTATTACTTTTCTCTCTTATCCATTTTGCCATCATCGATGGCAATCCCTGACTTGCAGACTTATTCTTTGCTGCACTTCAATGCGTCTCTTGACAATTCAAATATTCTGGAAACTTTGATCACCTACCCAGTCGATCCTAGCCACTAAGATAAGATTATGGCCCACTTTGGTCTCCCCTTTCCGCAGATTTGTTGAACGCAAATTTTTTTTTTTGCTTTGCGCCTTGAAGGACATCCCTTTGCTACAGGTTAGTGACCGCATTGCCACAGCAGACGACCAATGAAGGAGAACTTAGCATGGCGGTTTTGCTGTTTTTCTACCAGACCAGTTTTATCTATTATTGTGATCAATCAGCCGTTTAAAATATGATGCAGTTGCTTCCAAGTGTCGTTTTCACTTTTTTTCGGCTGAGCAGCCTGAAAACAATATTCTTACAGTAATTTGCTTGGCTCTCCATTTTTGCCGCTCATGTTGTTTTGCGATGGTTTTGTTCAAGCGTCAACTTTAGCAGTTAGGTTGAGCCTTCACACTGTTGATAGTAACTGCTGTTTACTTACTCTTTTCTGGAAGACAGAGCATGCGCAATTTTTTGGTAATGGATGGCTTACAATTCAAATGTTAATCCATTCACCATGAACAGCCTACTCGTTTGATTACTCATCCGGTCGACTGTTTAGCTAAAGTGGCTTTGGTGAGTCACAAAGGGCACAAGACACTGTTCTTCGTTCGGAGAGCATTGTTACGTGGCCATTCCGTTGTTTACTTCTTTTAATGTTCATAGCACGTAATCAACTTTGACCTGCCGTCGGACATAGAGGAGTATGTACACCGCATTGGCCGCACTGGCCGTATGGGTCAGCCGGGCTCGGCCACTTCCTTCTTCTGTGACCGCAATCAGAATGTAGCCCACCAGCTGGTTGAACTATTACGTGAAGCCAAGCAACCAGTGCCCATTTGGCTGGATCAACGTGTGTCTGGTACTACTGCAGGCAGCAACTCTCTCGGCTCCAATGGTCGACGTTATGGCAATGGCACTCCGAATAGAAGGTTAGTCTCTCACCACCTCTGTGTACACATATAACCAATATCTGATGCTCTCGGTTATTTATGTAGCTTCGTGCTAGGTTTGAATTACATATATACGTTGATATTGGCGCCAAGGCTTATTTTTCCTTTTTCACAGTAAATCAAGTGGCCAGCTAAATCCAATAAATGCATGTTTTCCAATTCCTCGGTTTCGGTAAACTTTTTGTTTAGATTTGCAATGGCTCCCAGCCATTCTCACTAAATGTCTATTTTCTCTTTTCCTGATGCTTTCAGGGTTTTAAAGTTCATCCTTTTTGGTCATATCTTTGGTATTTTTCTGGGATAGTTGCATCCGTCACAATAATCCTGCCGTCATTCTGAGTCATCAAGTCTTCTATTTGTGTGCCCTGAACGGTGTGCAGGTCATACGCTCCTGAATTTTCTGTGACTCAGCAAGCAATTAAAGATTTATGGCTTTAGACAGTTGGGCTTCCTTTTTTTTCACTGTAGGAGTGGTGGTTATCGGCCTAACTACGCATCTCTTGACTTCCGAACTGGTCAGAAAACCAACACCAGCTACGTGCAAAATCCGCAAACCCTAGGCCTTTTAGGGAATTGTGCGGCTTCTCTTGCTGCAGCGGCTTGTGTTCCACCACCGCCGGGTCACCAATTGCGCTACCAACAGCCGCCTCCGCATCAAAATCCTTTTGCCACTGCTGCAGCTGTTGCAGCTCTGCAGGGCCTTCAACAAGGTCATCCGTTTGGTCCGCCTCCACCACCACGAGGCCTTTTCGATGCGCGCCCACCGTCCTCGTATCCTCCACCGCCGTTTGGTGCACCTCAGCGGTCCAGTGGACCCCCGGCACCGCCATCACTGATGCAACAGCCTGCATCAGCTGGTCCGCCTCCTGCGGCCAACCCGCAGCAACAGATGCATCAGTACCTCGCGGCTATGCAACACGTCGCTAGCACTGCTAGTTCATCTTCTGAGTATGCTGCTGCTAACTACCATCAAGCATTTGCGGGGTACGCTCCTCCACCACCACCGCCACAACCACAAGACGTATTCACAGCATCTTCGCCTCCTGTGAAGGCGTCTAGCAGTGCTGAAGGTCAAATAATGTCTTCAGCCTTCTATGGAAGCTCTGGCTCGCATCACCACCACCATCAGCAGCAGCCAAATCACGCAGCTCTAGCTGCAGCAATGTCAGCAATGGCTGCGGCTGCTATGTCGAATGGGCAAATAGAGGGGCCTAGTGCTATGGAGGAGGATAAGCGAGTAGCCTCTGCCGCCGTTGGCGGAGGTGGAGGAGAGTGGTGGGTGAGTGCTCCTCCACCAAACATCTCGGCCTACCCTCCGTCTACGAATGTACCTCAGCCCGCGGCTACCGCAAACTAGGTTCTGTCTTCAGACTTCATAACCATGAAATCGTCTTTTTTACCTCCACTTACATTCATCTATCCATCGACCCTATCCGTGTCATTAAATTGTTGTTTTTTGTTAGTCGACCCCACCTCACTAGGCCGTAGCGCACGAATAGTCCGTACGGGTTGGAGCTGCGGGAAGGAAACACAGTTGGATTATTTTGGTACATTTGCCGCACGCATGTAGAGCAATGTGTGTGAGTGGGCGCGTGTGTGTGTGTGTACATGTATGTGTGCTTGTGTGTGTGTGACAGATGCTACTGCGACAATAACGATGGCCCACGCTTCACGCTGTACATATTAACTTCGTCTTCTTAAATTCGATTCTCTACATGCCTCGATTTTGTACACGTGCGTGTGTGCATGTGTGCGCTGGAATATTGTACAGAGGAATGTTGTTGCGCAGCAGAGACTAAAGAAACGCAAGTCTCAAAAATGCTTGCTTTTTGTACAACCACATCATCATGTCTACGGTTGGTCTTTTTGCTTATACTTTCTTTATTGCATTTTATTGCAATTTATCGGATCGAATACACCACCACTCTGGCCATATGCGCCGACTTTGACTCACCTCTACGCGCTGCTTACTCCCACCCCTTTCCTCTACCATCCCTTCTAACTCATGTGTCTTCGTTCTTGTCGAATCGTATATCGCTCCTCATTTTCCTCTGTTTACCTTATCTAATTAGACGACACCACGTTCTGAATTGTTTGCTCTATGTGCACTGAATAACAATTTTCTCTGTACCTGTTCAAAAGGAGTAACACTCGGGCAAATCTTTAGTTCCCTCCTCTTCTATCAACACTTTGTTTGCACATATGCATGCTTATCTGCAAATCGTCAAATACAGGGAAGTACATCGATGTGGTGGCTTCATACGACTCTGAACGTAAAGGCAATAACCTCCCTCAAGCAGTGCATCTGCAGTCCACAGTCGGACTAGGCTTAGGGTCTGGGTGGCGGGTTGGTTGCTGTGATCGAGTGACTTATTTTGTATAGAGATTTATCTATTTTGGGGTAAGTTTAACGATGCAGCTGTTGGTGTTCATCTAGTGGATTTGACACGGATTCGTCAGTCTAGTATTAGCATTCCTCACTGCAAATTTGTGTCGTTGCGAAATATGAAGGATCTTGTGTTACTGAAAAGAAGTGGCGGAGGTGACGATGACGATCGTACTCTTCTCTGTGCATATGTGTGCACAGCCAAGCCATGTCTAATAGTATCGGGCAGCCAACGGTGGATTCGATTTTGAGACGTTCTCTGGCTTTATTTTCAACCATTGTGGAAGAATTTTGTAGCCCGAAAGAAGTGAATATCGTACAGATGGGTTGACCACCGATGAAGTCTGCCTTCGGCATCTGCCATATTCTTTTGCTCCACGAGGGAGCCATCAATAGCAGGAGTTTCTACTACGATACATGCATATAGATTAGTTGATGTGGAGTTGAACGAAACATCCTCCACACAGGACTGTGTTGGGGTCGTACTCCTTACCACAAATCGTTCCAACATCTATCCCTGACCACGCATAATAATCACTAGTAGTACCAGGCCCTAAGCCCGTTTGTAAGTCCAACGATACCTTAGATGCAGTTGAAACTGCTGTGAGGGCTAGGTGACGTTGAGGTCAAGTACCTTACCTCGGTCACGGGAACGTTGATGACCTGTGCGGCTGGTACATGGGTGTAGTTTTGAAACGCCGGTTCCTGTGTCACAGCTAACGTGGTAGGGTTGTCGAGGTTTTACAGAAAATGTAGCTAAAAAGAAGAGGAAAGCAAAATAACATCGATTGCCAGGTCAGTGGTTATGACAGAAACTAATCGATTGGCGCGTAGTCTGACCTTCAAGTCATTGCCAGGCGAAAAAACCCCATTTCTGTCTAAATATATTCATTCAGGCAAGAGTCAGGCTTACCATTGCCTGCTTGAAGACCTCAAGATGCAATAAAAGATCAAATCACGCACCACCGATGAAAGGAGTAAAGAGCAAGGATAATTGGGTTAGGGGTTCTGTTCCAAGCGCGGTGATCATCGAAGTGGAGGCAATATGTTGCTTTAGCAGATAAGGTAATTAAAAATTTATTTGATTATAGTGTAATGCTTTGTTTGTATGATCAGTTGACATTTGGCGATCACTTCAGGATTGGTCTGATCCTTGTGCGTGTGGGCTAGACTTCAGGCCATGGTCAGGACTTGCCGCTTCGTTTTCTTCAGCGTACATGTATCCAGCCTCACTTGCTGCCTTCTTCCACCCTATGGGAAGTCTCAGAACGCTACACTGGTGACAGCACGTACCTTTCGTTGCATGTACCTACGGTCTGGAGGAGACGCATTTACAGCGGTGGCTGGAGAATCCCCCAACCCCTCCCAACGAAAGGATCTAGACAGACGTCTGCATTTGGTTTCACTTACTCCCAGGTTTCACAGACAAGTTATTAACAACTGAAGCGACATCGCCGTGAACCATCTGGAAACGTTTCGTGTCGGAAGTTCCCCTACTAAATCCGTGTATGGTTGTCGCAAATGACACAACGGTCCTCCTTACATAAGGGAAAGTGGCTAGCACCGTTTCCCTTCTAACACATATGTTGTAGACCAGAGTTCCACCGTCTAGTCGTGGAAACAATTGATAGTTAACAGGTGTACGCGACCCCGAAACTGGTTGTCACACCGAACGTAATTCCAGATCCAATTGAAGCTACCGAGGAGACCAAGTACGGTTCCTCGGTCCAATGGTAGCTGTCGACTGGTGCGGCTGGTTGGTGGGTGCTTTATTACAGTTCCAAATA